>SNQJ01S0034992.1:41761-55662 GCA_010110895.2 Picea sitchensis
GTTCATCATGCAAGCTCATTGCTTGCACCTTTTTCCATGTCATTCACACACATGGACATATCATAATTCTATATCCTTTTCCCAAGGATATTCCAATCATTCTTATGATAAGTATCATAGGGACACTCAACACTGAGCTCCCCTCCTCAGTTGAGAGCTTGCAGTCATATTATTCCTTTAAGCATGTATACACATATTTGCATACTTGTAGGTGCACCTCTTGCACCTTTTTACCTCATCCATTCACATTTGTATTTTAGTTTAAATATTAGTGTTCTTCAGCATAATCCCACTCCTGTAGGATTGACCATCATTTCCGAAAAGAACTAGTAGGATTCCTCTGCCACAAACTAGCATGATTCAATGTCGTTGGGGTAAAATCCCAACTGAATTTTAAATCTGCATCCTTCTACTCGAGGAACTTATGCAGATGATTTCCGTTTGGAAGTAATGTTCTTGTAACATCCCCGATTCGTTACGACTACAAGCGAAGCAAAAAATGCATTTTTTTTTTCTTTTTCCAAAATTAGAAGTTACCTTGTTATTCAAATTATGAGTTTTATTCACATCAATACAGGAATTGAACGTGGGTGGGGAGGACAACAACATTCCTCACAACCATCCCAACTACACCCATTTGAGATTATTAATATCTTTATTGAGATAATATTAAGGCCTCAATGGATTCAAAAGTTTTTTTTTTTTTTTTTTTTNTATAACATACACAATCAATGGCTCGAAAACAATCATGATTTCTCCAAAAGGAATCATCTAAAGGAAAAAAATTATCCATAGATTTTGATTAAACTATAGTTCATAATCCTTCTAAAAAATTTAAATAAACTCTTTTTGTCAATACTTCTATTATTCCTTGAGGTGCTCCTACAAAAAGAACTATGTAAAGAATCCATTGAATGTTTGATAACCTCCTTGCTTTAGGATAAAATGAAAGATTCCAACAACTAGAGTGGGTATCCCTCACTAGTTAAGATATTCTTTTTAATCTCAAAATCACTCAAAGTTAAACATTTTGTTTTAAACATTTTGTTTTAAGAGAGAACTAAGATACCCACTAGTAAAGATATTCATTTTAATCTCAAAATCATTAAAATGTTAAACATTTTGTTTTAAAGAGAGAATTAATTGATTAAATAAAATGTAGAGAATTAAAAAGAAACATTATTATATTCACGAGCATATTAATATTAACTAATAGTCATATAATGAGATTAGAACAACGATTACTGTGCAATAAAGGGAATGAAACGCAAATGAAAATAACATAGCACAACCATAATAATATCATTGTAGTACATTGCACTGTCATAAAATCTGCCATAATAACATTGTTGTTCATAAAAGTTTTACTGCAATCATTCGCCAACTACTATCGCTGTCAATAAAAGGTAAAATTCGTAGGCATTTAAAAGGCTAAAAATCGCAGCCAACAGATGGGTAAATCCGCAATCAATATGGGTAATAATCGCAGTCTAATAATATTAAGAAATACTGCAAAAAACAATGGAGGCTAAAATTGAGTAAAAACTAATGCGATCCTGTGTAAAAACAAATGCAACGCTAAGAGAGAATGTTATGTGAAACCAGAATAGCTGGCAAGTAAAATCGCTAAGGGAAAAGATGGGTAAATCATCCAGAATTTTGGCGGTGTGAAGGCTGAGTAAAGACTCCAGGGAAACTCAGAGATAATCAGGATAATTTGTTGAAAATGAAAATGGTAGCTAAAGTTTGGAGTAATTTGTGGATTAGAACAAGCATTGTAAAATATAATAAATTATTATTTTTAAACAAAGAGAAAAACTCAACTATGCAACATGTTAAATGTATAATTTATTTGTGCAGAAACATATATGGATTTCAGTTTTTAATTTACATTGAAAATTATGGTTGTAGAAGTATTATTTGTTTGGTTTGGAATGAGTACATTAAGGAAATAGACTTAAGAAAATGAAAGGTCCTAACTTCTCATAGCAATTGTTTGTAGTAGATACAAAATCAAAGTTGATGTTTGTAGTTTTGTGGAATTTGCTTGAATAGACGAGGCACTGCAATAGGTTCTTAATGAGCTGACATATATGAATATTAGATGCATTCAGTAGTTGCAATTTTTAATGAAGGAAAAATTATAACTTTGTTCATTAATTCATAGACAAAAAACTTTCAAATAAATCAAAATAGATATTGCATGATGATCAGTCCAATATGTATCAAAGACACAAGAAGTAATGCAATTGTTCAAAAAAGTTGTCCAAAAAAATATTAAGCAAAGAGTTGTAGTTATTTGTTAGTCTTGATATATGAAAATTGAATTTATGGCTTTGCATGAATGACATAAAAAAAAATTAGCTATCCCATTTTGTAACATGTCAATTCAAATCTCTAGTAACTAAAATGTGTTCATGTTGTTGGATGTATTTTTCTATAGTCTACATGAGACATAAAACATCATCAAGTAGTGCATGAAGCATCCTATAGATATTTGTCAACTTGACCATAGTTATATTGATTTCAAAGTAGATAGAAATCGATTCATTATGATTTGTCGCATAAGTCTTTTGTTCTTAAATAGTTCTTGTATTTTTTACACATGTGAAAATGCCATAAAGATGAAATGTTAATAGGCATTTGTATTTTTCTACAAGTATACATTGTTTTAGAACTAAGTATATTTGTGTTTATTGCATTAGGTCATGGTCATTGACAATATTGTCAATATGTAATGGAATGCTTGTGTTCAAAGAACATATGAGCAAATTTCTTTCTATTAACTTCATTTGAGCTGCAAATGTGCATTTCTATGAAGTCTTTGCATCTCAATTGCAAGGTTTTTGGACATAAAAAAATGTTCTAATGTGCTTACAATTGTAATACCCTTGTTTTCCTCAACTTGTAATTAATCATTACTTATGATTACCATGATATGACATGTGAACAATGTAAAAGTATTATTGTTTATATTGCCAAAAACTGACTGTGGGGATGAAGCCTTGAAGTATTGGCCACGATATCAATAGAGGAAAGAGTGAGCAAATTGTAGAGAGGGTCCATTATGTCAAATGAACCAAATTCTCCTTGCTGAAAATAAGCCTCATCTTGATCCCAAAGAAAAAATCAGTTAATAAAAGAAGGAATGGTGCTTGAACAATCAACTACCCGAATGAATGGAAGCATGGAGGGTCTCGCTGAGGAGACAAAAAAAATTCAGCCCGAAGTACCACAAAACTCAGTTTCCTGCATGCCAAGATTGACCTGAGTTCCTTCTAACAGAAGGAACATGACAGGTCCAGAACCTCCCTGGGCAAAAGGAGAGGGTGTGCAAGAGAAGAGAGGATACCATTCAAAAAGAGGAAGAGCGTGTGAGTCTCTCCACCTCAAAAGAAGAACGGAAGGATTAATTTGTTCTGGTTACTGGAGAGAACCATAGGAGGAATTCGGTCTCTGAGAAAGAGAATCGCTAAAGGAATGCACTAGCGCGTGCAATAGAAAGATCACAAAACTCGTGGAAGAGTTCTGAAGTGGAGCGTAGAAGACTCGAAACCCAGACTGGAGAAAAAGTGGGTCGTGGACTTGGTGTTGGCTGGAAATAAACTGGTGCTGGAAGGAGAGGGCATCAAGGGATAGTGTAGTTGTGAAGGGACTCTCTAGCATAGAGAAAATCGAGCTAGGAAGGAATCTGATAAACCCCATGGAGGCCCTAATATCAGTGGAGAAGAAGGGAGACTTATACTGCTGCTAGAGAGGTAGAGGAGAGTAACCTCCCCGATACCATTCCTGAGTTTGGAAAGAGAACCCTGAAAACCTGACTTGAGAATAAGGTCGCGAGATTGATGCTGAGAGAGCACCTGATAAACCTCACAAAAGTTGTGATAGAGAGAGGATCTCTGATCAATTTGCAGAATTTCCCCTACTGATATCATGGCTTGGCACAGGGGTGTCTAGAGAGTTAAGAGTGAATTCCTCTAAGCCTATGGTTGGGTGGAGAGACGAACACCCACAGTCATTTGGTTGGATGCAACTTTTAATAGCTAACTATTTCATATACCCTGTGCACTTGCATTGACATGCATGATTTAAATGCTTGTATTTGTGATATACATGTACCTCCTGGATATAGGAGGGTGATGGTATGCTATTGTGTCAAAATGTGCCTCATGTGAAATTGATGGTAATAATGCTTATTGTTCTTCTGAGCCTATGGTTGGGTGGAGAGACGAACACCCACAGTCATTTGGTTGGTTGCAACTTGTAATAGATAAGTATTTCATATAACTTGTGCACTTGAATTGAAACACATGATTTAAATGCTTGTATTTGTGATATACATGTACCTCCTAGATATAGGAGGGTGATGGTATGATATTGTGTCAAAATGTGCCTCATGTGAAATTGATGGTAATAATGCTTATTGTTCTTCTGTAAACTGTTGCATTTGAATGGTTGTAAGATGAAAAGTTTTGGTCGTTGCGGTGGTTGTCAAATCCTCAAGGTGTTTTCCCAAGGATCAACTTCACAGTTCTAGAGTTGGGACAAACTCCACGGGACTACTACAGTCTTTTTGATCCCTCGAAAATACATTTCCCTATTATAGAACTTGAGTTCTATGAATGGAAGGAGCTTCCTTAAAACTAGTCATCCAAGAGACCACAGGCTCATTCCCACGGCCTTAACCAAATCTTATCTAAGAGTTATAAGTGTAGCCTATGGAGCTTGACAAATTTCCATAGGAACAGGACCATGGAACCCTTTGTTACACTTAAAAAGGAGCTAAGTTATTCGGGACTCTGGGACTATGGAGCTCCAGGGTGAATGAACATTGCAACGTCCTAAATATGTTGAAGGTGACTTGTCATACCGATAACTTGATGGTTGACCGAAAATTGGCGGTCATTTACCCGTTATCGTGGGATTCATCCCCTTGTTAAGCCTCGATTCACTTCTTGGTCATGAAGTAACGCGAGCCATATATCTGAAGATATTCAGGAGCTCCCATGACCATTGGATCTAAATCGTGGTCAGTCCGGCGTTGACCACTCTAGGAGAAAAGGTGTGTTAAATTGTTTGTTGGCACAGGGGCAGACCCAGGGTTCAATGCTTCAACAGCTTACCAAAAAAAACCTAACTACCGGGTCTTTCGGCAACACCTGTGAAGCAGATGCAGTCTCACCCAAGGTAGAGGCAGGGGGGGTTGTAGGACTCAAGGGTCTACAACCTAGCTGGGACACAGATCTGTGACCACAATACTTTAACAAAGCACTTAGCAATTAAAATTCATTAGTCTTTAACATGTATTCACATTGTAGGTTAAACCCTTCTTACATATCGACGCAGTAACAACCAAGATCAAGCACCTCTAACCATTCAACACATAGCATCATACTAGATCTAATCATTCATTCATGTATAAAGCACTAAGCATGAATGGATCTACATATTGAACCAAGATTATTACACTAAGCAATTAAATACATAAACAAAATTAACATCATAGTACAAAACACATCGACACAGGATATACGTGGTTCACCCCAGTGTGGGGCTACGTCCACCAATATTGTTCTCTTCTTATTAGTCTCTTCCAATCTTCTTACATGCACCAAGCCAGAATTCCAACTCCGCATATGACAGGAGATCTTCGCACACCTCACTAGATCCTCCTTCCTCGAGTTGTATCAAGGCATAAAGCCTTACACATTCTGTCTGCACCAAGCTCTTACAAAACACTTTCACTTAGCTCTGCAAGCCTTAACACATCTTCTTGCACATAGCTAATATTAGCACTAAGACATCAACCATTTCTTACATCACTTAGCTACTTATTTATACATTACAAAAGAGGCCTAAGCATGGGTAAACCCATGGGTCGACATCCCATACCCATTACATAAACCCTAAAACCCAAAAAGCCCGAAAAAAGGGCGAGATCCCACGATCTCTGCTTTGCCTGGGTGCTTCGTCTTCGACCAGCCTGTCGAAGTCCCAAAAATGGTCAAACGCAACCAATGTTTCCACAAAACTTTGTTGAGGTCCAACAAGCCCCCAACACTCACTTGTGACTCGTCCCAAGTCACTCCGATCTGGGCAATGCTACTTCGAAGGCCTCGAGCTTAGCTCGAGCTGCCTCGACTTGTTGCTTCCCCAGAGCCTCTTACTCGACGAACTCCTGAATGACTTGCTCGATGACAAGTCCTTCCAGGAACTATTCCACTGTTCCGACCACCTGTTCCAGTTGTGATCCTTGTCCCTCGATCTCTTCAAAGAGGGTGTAGGTTTCATCCTGCACCGGCTGGAGTCGTTTTGTCACCTCCATCACTCTGCTCTGGATGACATTTCCTTGTTGCTGAACTACGTGTTGCTCATGTTCCTTCTTCATCTTCTCCACTTCTGTAAGCATCTTCAACTGCTCTTGCACTGTAGATTATTGTTTCTTTGCCTCCTGGAGTTGTGCCTCCAATGTCCTCAGTTTCGGGTCTTCCGCAAGCCTCTCATAGGTCTGCGCACTTCGGTTACTTAGTTTCTTGCATTCTGAAGCCAACGCCTTGATTCTTTCGACTATGCTCCTGGAAGTTTCTTCCCTCTGATCCCGCAATTCCTACGGAGTGCTTGGCACTTCTTTCAGTTCTAACTCAGATACTCTTTCTTGAATTTGTTGAATGGCTTGAACAAGCTTCCCCACTTGGCTCTCAGTTGTCTCTTCTTCCATCTGGGCCAAGCTTGACATAGAGCGAAGTGCTCTAGCCACTATCTCCTTGGCCGCAGTCTGCTCCGCGAGAAGCTGGTATTTTTCTCTCTAAATCTGCTCTCTGTCCTCCTCAAACTTCGCTCTCATGTCATCTTTTTCTTGCTGCGCAACTCGAAATTGCCCTAGGGATTCCTCCTTTGCTTTCTTCAAGGCCTCTGTGGCCTGTTATTTTTCTTCAAATACTCGATGAAGGCGAGCCTCTGTAGCATTTGCTATCCTTCGCAGTTGGGTGGGCTCATCCCCCAATTCTACAGCTTCTGATGATGACAACATAGTAGACAGTGCATGGCTCGAATAGAGACCTTGTTGTACGCCCTTCAGCTCCGCCTCGATTCTATCATACATTGTCTCATGCTTTTCTTTGTTTCGCTACAAGATATCCTCCGAAGCATTTGCTACAGCTGCAATGATGAGGTCAATATCATCCACTGTGAGCACATTCTGCGACTGAGGCTTATTGGCTCATGACTTCTTCCATGTTGAGGGTTTCTTCAGAGAAACCTTCATTTTTTTGATGTCTCAGCCTCTGTAAGGGATTCCTTCGGCGGTGTTACTTCGCCCTTTTCTTCTTCCCCTTCCTCCTCTTTGTTTATTTTGTTGCCTCCTCCTCCTCTAGGTGAGTCAAATGTAGTTTCCTCCGATGCACTGTTTATCTCCTGCACTTCTTCATTTTTCTTCTTCTTCTTAGCACTACTCGGTCCATCCCACTCTGTTCAAGTGACCAAAGGAATTTCGATGATGTCGGGGTCAGAGAGATCTGTCTGCTCGACTGGTACAAGGAATTCAGCCAGCCATTCCTTGGTTATCTCCTCCATGTCTTCATCAGTCAATTTGTAGTAAGAATGCAGCTCCTCCTTTCTTTCGTCCCTGCGCGCAGTGATGTAAATGAAGTGTCAGTCTGCACAGAACTTCTCTAGTGGCCTATAAGTATGCAAGGTGTTCGAGGTCATTCAGGGGAATGAATCAATGGCGTGTGTGAGCTATAGGTAGTTAGTGTGAAACAATGTGTTTTATTTCCATTGCTTCTCCATGTCACTTGTATACCACAAGGTGGTGAACCTAGCGGCCAATGTTTCTGATGGCTTGAATTCTGGGAATGCTTCTCCCTCCGGTATCTCCCAAGTGACAAATGCTATGAGAATTAGTAATCAGCTGAAGTGGAATTCATAGCCCTTGTCCTGTGCTTCGCGACAGTCCTCCTCCAACTCATTGATGAGGTATCTCACCCAGTTCATTTGCATGCCCTCGACGCACTTCCCTATGAGGTCGACGACTAACCTTGTAGCTTGCATTGGTTTTTTCTTCTTGACGAGCTTGACAACAATCAGTTGAAAATCTAGGTGCACTGCGCCATCTTGGATGGAGGTCACCTTATAGCCTTGCTTCCCCTTCTCCACATCGTCATAGGTTTCCTTTAAATGTTGTGCCAGGGAGCGATCTGCAACCTTCCCTGGATATAATTCTTGAGGGTCCAGTCCCTGGACGCTCACTCTAGTGATCATGTGGATCAGCATTGGATCCACAGTCATGCGCCTGTCTAACCAGAGATAACCTCCATGGTAGCATGACAGGAGAAGTTTAACACACGCGTTAACCTCCCTTTGTCTACCGAAGTGGAGGATATTCATGACGTTTAAGATAGTGGACCTCGCGATCTCCTTAATCCATGGTTGGGGGACTATCTTCGACTTCTTTCCCAATTATCTTGGTTAGGTATCGATGTGGTGCGAGCAACGCATAATTATTCCTATCTCCAAGGTTGAAATCGTTGATCTTAAGATCAAGGATCAGTCCTAGCTGTGGTCCGACTACGCGTATCCCCTTTAGGAGGTACGCAATGATGAAAGTGTACTCAAAGTCAAGCAGGATGATGTCATGACTAACCACGCCAGCCAGAGGCGTGATGTAGTCGGGGAAGACCGACAGGATGAGCTTCGCATTCACCAAGTCATCGCCGTGCTTGCTTCTTTTCTTGGTCGATGTTCGGTTAGATCGACGTACATTCGAGGGCGAGGCTTGCAATCTGGCTATTGATGAGGCATGCACTCTTGCGGACATGACCTTCTCAGCCATAAGGTCGATCAAGATTTCTTCTATCGATTTATCTACTATGCTAAGGTCGCCCGACATGCACGATTGTAAACAAATAACTCGAGTAGGCGACTGAACACTCAAGGTAAGAAAAACGGGTGGCGAGGTCTCAAAAGCACACTAGGATAGCAATCAGTTCTCTTGTTAGCTCGGATCATCACAATTTGCAACAGTGTCCCCAGTGAGGCATTCGAATGATTAAATAAACAATGTCGTAACAGGTTCCTCCAACGGATCGAAAAAGCCTCAATCAATAAGATTCCATCCATTATGGCACGGTCCCAACGGTCCAATGGAGATATTTCCAACAATAACTATGTTTCTAGCCATTCCGGAGCATCGTTCTAACAGTCGAGATGCCTCCAACGGTCATATTGCTTTGCCATGGAGAAGTGCCAGTCTGCGTTGTTCTGCTATTATGACGAGGTTCAAGTTCTGTAAGCCTTCTTTCTGTGAAGTCCTATCTGGAACTTCCTACAATTTTTCTAACTTCGCTTTCTTCTTACTGAGATTTTTGGTCTTCTTTCCTATGATCTGAGTCTCTGGGTTCCTCTTTCTATTCTTATTCTTATTTTCTCCTATTAAAGGGACTTCACACTGTTGAGGATATTTCAAAGGGTTCGAGTGTAGTACCTCTTCTCTTACTTCTTCTAGGGTAGGTTCTCTTCTCTCCTGCATGGACAGGTTCTGTAATCCTTCTTGCATTCTTTCAACCTCGACAACCCTCTACTTCTTCGACTTGTCCTCCTGTTATTGCATTAGTCTCGTTATTTTTCTGGTTATGAAGTCCCTTAATTCTTTCTTTTTTATGTTATGTGGCTTCCTCTTCTTCTTTCCTTCAGATCCGATCTTTCTCAATCCAGGGCTTTCCTAACATAAGTGCAAAAGGAGTGCTACTCTCAACAAACTTAATGACCTCAAATTATTCTTCAGTCGATGCTCCATGGGCTATCATAGGTATATGAGTAAGTCTTCCACATAGGGTTATCATCTTTCCTTTAAATAAGCCTATCCCTCCCAATGAAGGAATCATAGCCGGCTTTCCCAAAATTTCCCAAGTGTTTTATGGCATGATATTCACCTGTGTTTCTTCATCCAGAACACAGTCTATGCTGAAGTCTCCTATTTTTAATTCTATGCACTCCTTCTCTTTTAATATCTCTAGTAAACTGATGTCTCTGTGATCATTCAATGTTTCTTTCAGTTGTAATAACATAGTCTCTTATTCTTTCTGGTTCTCTAGCATATCCTTGGTTTCTTGACCTTCTTCATGGTTTTATTGTCTCAGGTTCATCTTTTCAACTTTAGCAATCATTCTAGGGAAATCCAAAACCTCATGACCAACAACTTTACAAAAAAGGAAAATAGGACCTCTACCAGGGAATTCCTTAGCAAGATGTCTCAATCTTCTACAACTATAACAAAGTGTCAATCCTCTCTTTCTCTTAAATGATCCCCAACCTTTCTGGTACTACGCACTGGGATCACAGTGATGGACCTGCAACTTGCAAAAATTCTTTCTAGGGTCCTGCATCCATTTGTTAGTCCAAAAATTCTTTATATGCATAGGAATAACATATACATTACTAACTCAATAAAATTTATTCAGATCAACTCTTTCTTCTAGTTTTCAGACTAGGACCAAATCTATAAAACATACCTAGATCCATTCTTTCAAAGAAAAATTTTCTACTTATATTACCTTTATCAGAGCACAAAGCTTTAAGATCTTACCTCTTTCCTCAGTTTGGGCTTCTCTTTCTTAGCACAGAGCTTCGCAAGTCAAGTAGAATACTGCGCACTACAGTAATAGATCTACGCACAAAGATTTATTTTTTTCTTTAGTTCCCAGCAATCACAGTTTCAGGTCCCGGCAACGGAACCATTTGTTGGCACAGGGGCAGACCCAGGGTTCAATGCTTCAACAATGCACCAAAAAAACCCTAACTACAGGCCCTTTCGGCAACACCTACGAAGCAGATGCAGTCTCAACCAAGGTAGAGGCAGGGGGGGTTGCAGGACTCAAGTGTCTACAACCTAGCTGGGACACATATCTGTGATCACAATACTTTAACAGAGCACTTAACAATTAACATTCATTAGTATTTAACCCGTATTCACATCGTAGGTTAAACCCTTATTACAAATCAACGCAGTAACAACCAAGATCAAGCACCTCTAACCATTCAACACATAGCATCAGAGAAAATCTAATCATTCATTCATGTATAAATCACTAAGCATCAATGGATCTACCTATTACACCGAGATTATTACACTAAGAATTTAAATACATAAACAACATTAACATCATAGTACAAAACACATCGACACAGTATATACGTGGTTCACCCTAGTGTGGGGCTATGTCCACCAATCTTCTTCTCTTCTTATTAGCCTCTTCCAATCTTATTACATGCACCAAGCCAAAATCCCAACTCTACATAGGACAGGATATTTGTGCACACCTCGCTAGATACTCCTTCCCCAAGTTGTATCAAGGCACAAATCCTTACACAGTCCGTCTACACCAAGCTCTTACAAAGCGCTTGCACTTAGCTCTGCAATCCTTAACACATTTTTTTGCACATGGCTAATATTAGCACTAATCCATTGACCCTTTATTACATCGCCTAGATATTTATGTATACACTAAAAAAGAGGCCTAAGCATGGGTAAAACCATGGGCCAACATCCCATACCCATTACACAAACCCAAAAACCCCACAAAAAGGGCGAGATCCCACGATATTCGCTTTGCCTGGGTGCTCCGTCTTCGACCAGCCTGTCGAAGTCCCAAAAATGGTCAAACGCAACCAATGTTTTCACAAAACTTGGTCGAGGGCCAACACTGTTGGAATCCCAAAATGTCAAACTCATGAAGTAACGTGAGCCATAGATCTGAGGATATTCAAGAGCTCCCCTTACCATTGGATCTACGTCGTGCTCAGTCCGACATTGACCCCTCTGGGAGAAAAAGGGTGTTAAATGGTTGGAATCCCCAAACACTGAACTCGTGAAGTAATGTGAGTCATGGATCTAAGGATCCTTCAGGATCATTCTTGACTGTTAGATCGACTGTTAGTGGAAGGATAGAGTAAGGAAAGGGATGAATGAAAACAAGTGGTCATTCTGATTTATGATCCTCCCAGTCGGTTACCCCCGAGAATAAATACTTAGGATTGTGTGGATCATGAGAGCGTGGAGCCACGAATCCCTGTCAGTCGTTGGATCAAACCAAGGAAGATTATGGGTCATCTGATAATTATTCGACTCTCCGGCTAAACCCCACTTTGAGTGATTCAAGATGGAAGGTGTGGAGTTTCCCTGAAGGCCAGAGTGACGTCAGTAGACAACATGGCCAAAGTACACGATGAAGTCTGATCATATGATAGAGATGACATGTGTCATCTCATGGCTAAGACACGTGTCTTATTGACTCATCGTATATGTTATAAGATCGAAGAGATGGGTGCCATGTTTCAAGGTGGCGTCATCGCCACGTATCTCCCAGGTGGTAGATGCTAGTAAGGACACTCATGCAGAACGCCCCATATGCAAGAGGGACCTGCTCCAGGAGTTCAGGACTTTGGAAATTTGGGTGTTTGGATTACTAAGATGTAAGCTCCAAAAGGGTCGAAGGATAGAGCCATGTGATAGGACTTCGAGAGTTCAGGACTTTAGAACTCTGGGTGTTTGGAGTGCTAAGACGCAAGCTCCAAAAGGGCCGAAGTCTTGAGCCACGTGGTAGGACTTTGAGGTTTGGGACTCTGGAGGATTTGCAAATAGAGGAAATTGGTTGAAGCACCAAAGTGTCGAAGCACCGAATTTTCCCTAGTTGTATTGTCAAGCTCTGATAGGATGGGCCCGCTTGTGTCATGGTGATGTGGCATGTCTGGATAGCTCCATGTGTTATCATGGTATTGGACATGAATTAGGTGTGGGACCCCACCTCTCTAGTCAAGTCCAAGCGATGTGTTAAGTGTAGGTAAATATTAATCGTTAGATTCAAACGTGGACAAAAATCCACCATAGATTTTGGAGTAGAGAGAGAGGCACCATGACTTCGGGTCTCTGGGAAGATTTAGTGCTGCAAAACAGAATTTGGAAAGGCCGAAGTCCGAAGGACTAGGTTCCAACGCTGGTCGCATGGTAAGGAAAAAGGGAAAAACAAGAAGCATCGAGGTTGGGGAAGTAAATAAGCTCGCAACGAATTGGCAAAGACTTTCCCCTGTAAATCCTTCTTCCACGGCCACGTCATTTCCAAAGGATGACGATCGGAGCCACGATGGTGCCATGTTGGATGGTACAAGGAAAGTGAAGCCACGTGGATGCCACATGGTGAAGGTGGTGGTTATTGGCCAATGACACCCCATAAACTTCGGAAGGCCATAAATCTCAAACCATAACTCATTTTTGGACGAGTTTATAATCATTGGAAATATCTCGGATAACAGAAGGTAATGGTGCTCTTATCTGCGGGATTCAAGAAGCTACGGAACCGATGAAAACTTTATACCCCATCCCTTAAAAATGTACTTAGGGGTCGGGTGTGTTACAACAATATAAGTGATTTAGTGTCTCTAACATGACAGAGCAAAGTGTACAGAAGCCCATGTTCAAATACTATTGGTTCAAAAGCCAAACCATCCATTTTAAGGCCCTATGACCTATGTATTGTTTATGCACATTATAATTGCACTGGAAATTGTATATGAAGAATAGGGATTCCATTTGTTCATATGACTTCTCAACAAATTCTTCTTATATGTGTTCATATTTCAGGAATACTACCTTTGAAGAAATGGTGCAATGAAACTCATTTAGCTATCCCAACTAATATTTTCTGGAATTCAATCCACACAATGCTAATGTTGTCTTTTGTGAAGTAGCTAAAAATACCTTTTGCACCATTGACTAATCCATCTTTAATAGCATAATTTCCTCCAATTATCTCAATGAGAATATTTTGTTTCATAGAACTTAAGGAGGGAAAATTAATTTTCTTGTCCCAATATAATTTATTTGTTTCCATGGGATCTATTTTTCTATC
>SNQJ01S0034992.1:64956-81811 GCA_010110895.2 Picea sitchensis
CTTGTAGCTTACTGCTTAATTCTCAATAGTTATTAAGGTTGTGACTTTGTCCTCCTGGCAGAGTCTTCACACAATTCCTCCACAGGGACTCCCTCAGCATGCAACTTCCTTATTTCATATCCATAACTATCTGTGATGGCCTCAACCTTGAGTTAGCTTCAGTTGTTTACCAAATATTCCATAAGTAATATAAACATGCATCTTTGTCATGCATCCAAATTATGTATCCACACATATTCTGGTTTTGTTAACTTACATCCATGATATACTTAACCATATGCATAATCAAGAACCTGGGTGTAGCTTCCATGGGTATATTTCACAGCCTACATACATCCCTACTTTAAAATTAGTCAACTCATTATTGCTCAAAATCATTCGCATGTGATCCTAAAGGCATAATCATTTTCCTCTTATCCTGTCAATAGACCATCCTTGCTTATTTACTCTTTCATTTATTTATACTGGCCTTTCATGGGGAAATGAAGTACATTCCCCTTAATCTATCATTCAAAATATAACTTTCATGACTCTTCAGAATGGATTCAACCATGCATCCATGGTACTCATTCAATCTTGGCAAGTGCAATGGTTGTCTCTCATTTCACTCATCTAGGCAGTCACCTCGTGCCTTTAGTATTCCTATACTCTCACATCATACATGTGCATCACTTTCACATTTAATATCTTTCATACCTAACTAGTATTACTATCATGCTTCATATCAAGAAGCTTCACAATGCATTAAATCCATGCACTCAAGCATAAACACACACAACCCAAACGTTCATCATGCAAGCTCATTGCTTGCACCTTTTTCCATGTCATTCACACACATGGACATATCATAATTCTATATCCTTTTCCCAAGGATATTCCAATCATTCTTATGATAAGTATCATAGGGACACTCAACACTGAGCTCCCCCCCTCAGTTGAGAGTTTGCAGTCATATTATTCCTTTAAGCATGTACACACATATTTGCATACTTGTAGGTGCACCTCTTGCACCTTTTTACCTCATCCATTCACATTTGTATTTTAGTTTAAATATTAGTGTTCTTCAGCATAATCCCACTCCTGTAGGATTGGCCATCATTTCTGAAAAGAACTAGTAGGATTCATCTGCCACAAACTAGCATGATTCAATGTCGTTGGGGTAAAATCCCAACTGAATTTTAAATCTGCATCCTTCTACTCGAGGAACTTATGCAGATGATTTCCGTTTTGGAAGTAATGTTCTTGTAACGTCCCCGATTCGTTACGACTACAAGCGAAGCAAAAAGTGCAATTTTTTTTTCTTTTTCCAAAATTAGAAGTTACCTTATTATTCAAATTATGAGTTTTATTCACATCAATAGAGGAATTGAACGTGGGTGGGGAGGACAACAACATTCCTCACAACCATCCCAACTACACCCATTTGAGATTATTAATATCTTTATTGAGATAATATTAAGGCTTCAATGGATTCAAAAGTTTTTTTTTTTTCTCAATATATAACATACACAATCAATGGCTCGAAAACAACCATGATTTCTCCAAAGGGAATCATCTAAAGGAAAAAAATTATCCATAGATTTTGATTAAACTATAGTTCATAATCCTTCTAAAAGATTTAAATAGTCTCTTTTTGTCAATACTCCTATTATTCCTTGAGGTGCTCCTACAAAAAGAATTATGTAAAGAATCCATTGAATGTTTGATAACCTCCTTGCTTTAGGATAAAATGGAAGATTCCAACAACTAGAGTGGGTATCCCTCACTAGTTTTTAATCTCAAAATCACTCAAAGTTAAACATTTTGTTTTAAGAGAACTAAGATACCCACTAGTAAAGATATTCATTTTAATCTCAAAATCACTCAAATGTTAAACATTTTGTTTTAAAGAGAGAATTAATTGATTAAATAAAATGTAGAGAATTAAAAAGAAACATTATTATATTCACGAGCATATCTGGCAACTAATAGTCATATAAGGAACCAATTATGACAAATTCATAATAGACATATAAGGAACCAATTATGACAATTTCATAAGAAACAACTACTTCAGGTACCAATAAGAGTGTTATTCATTGATAGTGAAATATTAACAAATATATCCAAAATAGGAAAACGGTGTGGTAATAGCAAAAGGGTGTGGTAATGTTTAACAATTATTGACCATAAATGAAGGCATACTAGCATTTAATAGTTACAAGTTCATTCCTGTAACCCTAAAGAAGAACCTCAAATATTTTCAAGCATGATAAGATATTAATCTCATAAAAAGGCGTGTAAGTCATAGAGTGAATATCATGTGACTACGCAGTCAAGAGACAGGTAAAATCGCAGCCAATTATATATATTAAAATCGCCCTGAAATTCTACTCAAATTAAGGTAAAAATAATGCAAGGTTGCAGTCAAAAGAACCGGAAAGTCCAAGTAAAATCCCAGGGCAAATCCGCCATCAATGAATATATTTGCAGAGGAAAAACGCTGGCAAAATATAGGGGGTCAAGTTGTCATGCAACAGATGAAATCGTAGAACAAAAACTGGAAAATCGTCGAGTTACAAATAAGAAAAAGGATATCGCTGCGGCATCCAACGAACTCGTTGTCATAACAAAACACTCACTGTGATATCCAACTAGCACAGCCACTAACTCGCGGCTGAGAACGCCGAAAGGTCAGCTGAGAACGTGTGCCATAAAACGTCTGTGGTAATATGAAACGTTTGGTTACACAGTTTAATCCTATTTAATCATTTAAACGTGGCAATTACATATCCTTACAGTAATTTTTTAATGTGATTAGGTAAATGTTAAAAAGTAACAATAAATCTGACCCATTGATTTTGGAGGACGACTAAGAATATGCCAGCATCTTCAATGCATAGCCATCAGATTAGGGTTTAAAGTTAAATAAAGTTAAAAGATCATTAATTGTGCCCATTGTCAATAGGTGTACGCCCTTTCGGCCTAATAAATGGCTGAAAAACTTTGAATGGAAAAACAGATATAGAAGGAACAAAAACGCAGCCTTATCCTTTCATACAGAAACACAGTCGGGTATACATAGTCAAACGCAGTAATCAATTAGCTGACCCATCACTTAAAACATTGTCATTCACAGGTAGAGTTATTGCATCTATAAATCAAAAACGTTGGCGTTCATAGAATTTAAAAACGTAGTCATTAATGCTAATCGGTCTGGTCAGCAGCCATAGTTATATTACATGGACTAACCCTAACTATGGTCTATAGCTTATTGTCTCAAAAATGGGCATTGGAATACACTGAACCTTACTAAAACTCACAGAATTCAAATGAACATTACCAAGTCTCAAAGTCTAAAAGCGCTTAGTCTTTACCCAGATTCCCGTACACATCCCACCAATAAAATCTCTTACCATTTATCAAATTTAGAATTCTGAAAACACATGCATCCATCTTGAATTGATTGCGATGCGTACATAAATATTGATATGTAAAAAAAACCAACAAAAGAAATTTCAATACAGAAACTCATAATCTCAACCTTTAATCTCAACACTAAGGAAAATAATGACCTTGGGTATCCTCGTAAACTTGATATGAGGATATCAACGTTTATCTTACAGATTTATAGGTGATATCCAGACCTGGTATACTGGACTTTTATACAGAGTTATAATGAGATTAGAACAACGATTACTGTGCAATAAAAGAAATGAAACGCAAATGAAAATAACAGAGCACAACCATAATAATATCATTGTAGTACATTGCACTGTCATAAAATCTGCCATAATATTGTTAATAAAAGTTTTACTGCAATGATTCGCCAACTACTATCGCTGTCAATAAAAGGTAAAATTCGTAGGCATTTAAAAGGCTAAAAATCGCAGCCAACAGATGGGTAAATCCGCAATCAATATGGGTAATAATGGTAGTCTAATAATATTTACGCCGAAAGGGCGTACACCTATTGATAATGGGCACAATTAATGATCTTTTAACCTTAAACCTTAATCTGATGGCTATGCATTGAAGATGCTGGCATATTCTTACTCGTCCTCCAAAATCAATGGGTCAGATTTATTGTTCATAACTTTCTTGCATTTATCAAGACATCCGTTAACATGTTTACTTTTTAACATTTACCTAATCACATTAAAAAATTACTGTAAGGATATGTAATTGCCACGTTTAAATGATTAAATAGGATTAAAATGTGTAGCCAAACATTTCATATTACCACATACGGATTACGAATTACCACAAACGTTTTATGACACACTTTCTCAGCTGACCTTTCGGCGTTCTCAGCCGCCAGTTAGCGGCTGTGCTAGTAAGAAATACTGCAATAAACAATGGAGGGTAAAATTGAGTAAAAACTAATGCAACCCTGTGTAAAAACAAATGCAACGCTAAGAGATAATGCTATGTGAAACCAGAATAGCAAGTAAAATCGCTAAGGGAAAAGATGGGTAAATCATCCAGAATTTTGGCGGTGTGAAGGCTGAGTAAAGACTCCAGGGAAACTCAGAGATAATCATACATAGGATAATTTGTTGAAAATGAAAATGGTAGCTAAAGTTTGGAGTAATTTGTGGATTAGAACAAGCATTGTAAAATATAATAAATTATCTTTTTTTAAACAAAGAGAAAAACTCAACTATGCAACATGTTAAATGTAGAATTTATTTGTGCAAAAACATAGATGGATTTCAGTTTTTAATTTACATTGAAAATTATGGTTGTAGAAGTATTATTTGTTTGGTTTGTAATGAGCACATTAAGGAAATAGACCTAAGAAAATGAAAGGTTCTAACTTCTCATAGCAATTGTTTGTAGTAGATACAAAATCAAAGTTGATGTTTGTAGTTTTGTGGAATTTGCTTGAATAGACGAGGCACTGCAATAGGTTTTCAATGAGCTGACATATATGAATATTAGATGCAGTCAGTGGTTGCAATTTTTAATGAAGGAAAAATTATAACTTTGTTCATTGATTTATAGACAAAAAAAATTCAAATAAATCAAAATAGATATTGCATGATGATCAGTCCAATATGCATCAAAGAAAAAGTAATGCAATTTTTCAAAAAAGTTGTCCAAAAAATTATTAAGCAAAGAGTTGTAGTTATTTGTTAGTCTTGATATATGAAAATTGAATTTATGGCTTTGCATGAATGACATAAAAAAAAAAATTAGCTATCCCATTTTGTAACATGTCAGTTCAAATCTCTAATAACTAAAATGTGTTCATGTTATTGGATGTATTTTTCTATAGTCTACATGAGACATAAAACATCATCAAGTAGTGCATGAAGCATCCTATAGATATTTGTTAACTTCGCCATAGTTATATTGATTTCAAAGTAGATAGAAATCTATTCATTATGATTTGTCGCATAAGTTTTTTGTTCTTAAATAGTTCTTGGATTTTTTACACATGTGAAAATGCCATAAAGATGAAATGTTAATAGGCATTTGTATTTTTCTACAAGTATACATTGTTTTAGAACTAAGTATATTTCTGTTTATTGCATTAGGTCATGGTCATTGACAATATTGTCAATATGTAATGGAATGCTTGTGTTCAAAGAACATATGAGAAAATTTCTTTCTATTAACTTCATTTGAGCTGCAAATGTGCATTTCTATGAAGTCTTTGCATCTCAATTGCAAGGTTTTTGGACATAAAAAAATGTTCTATTGTGCTTACAATTGTAATACCCTTGTTTTCCTCAGCTTGTAATTAATCATTACTTATGATTACCATGATATAGCATGTGAACAATGTAAAAGTATTATTGTTTATATTGCCAAAAACTGAGTGTGGGGATGAAGCCTTGAAGTATTGGCCACGATATCAATAGAGGAAAGAGTGAGAAAACTGTAGAGAGGGTTCATTATGTCAAATGACCCAAATTCTCCTTGCTGAAAATAAGCCTCATCTTGATCCCAAAGAAAAAATCAGTTAATAAAAGAAGGAATGGTGCTTGAACAATCAACTACCCGAATGAATGGAAGCATGGAGGGTCTCGGTGAGGAGACAAAAAAAATTCAGCCTGAAGTACCACAAAATGCAGTTTCCTGCATGTCAAGATTGACCCGAGTTCCTTCTAATAGAAGGAACATATCAGGTCCAGAACCTCCCTGGGGAAAAAGGAGAGGGTGTGCAAGAGAAGAGAGGATACCATTCAAAAAGAGGAAGAGCGTGTGAGTCTCTCCACCTCAGAAGAAGAACTAAAGGATTAATTTGTTCTGGTTACTGGAGAGAACCATAGGAGGAATTCGGTCTCTGAGAAAGAGAATTGCTAAAGGAATGCACTAGCACGTGCAATAGAAAGATCACAAAACTCGTGGAAGAGTTTTGAACTGGATCATAGAAGACTCGAAACCCAGATTGGAGAAAAAGAGGGTTGCGGACTTAGTGTTGGCTAGAAAGAAACTGGTGCTGGAAGGAGAGGGCATCAAGGGACAATGTAGTTGTGAAGGGACTCTCTAGCATAGAGAAAATTGAGCTAGGAAGGAATCTGATAAACCCCATGGAGGCCCTAATATCAGTGGAGAAGAAGGGAGACTTATACTGCTGCTAGAGAGGTGGAGGAGAGTAACCTCCCCGATACCATTCCTGAGTTTGGAAAGAGAACCCTGAAAACCTGACTTGAGAAGAAGGTCACGAGCTTGATGCTGAGAGAGCACCTAATAAACCTCGCAGAGGTTGTGATAGAGAGAGGATATCTGATCAATTTGCAGAATTTTCCCTGCTGATATCATGGCTTGGCACGGGGGTGTCTAGAGGAATTCCTCTAAGCCTATGGTTGGGTGGAGAGACGAACACCCACAGTCATTTGGTTGGATGCAACTTTTAATAGCTAACTATTTCATATACCCTGTGCACTTGCATTGAAATGCATGATTTAAATGCTTGTATTTGTGATATACATGTACCTCCTGGATATAGGAGGGTGATGGTATGATATTGTGTCAAAATGTGCCTCACATGAAATTGATGGTAATAATGCTTATTGTTCTTCTGAGCCTATGGTTGGGTGGAGAGACGAACACCCATAGTCATTTGGTTGGTTGCAACTTGTAATAGATAAGTATTTCATATAACTTGTGCACTTGAATTGAAACACATGATTTAAATGCTTGTATTTGTGATATACATGTACCTCCTAGATATAGGAGGGTGATGGTATGATATTGTGTCAAAATGTGCCTCACGTGAAACTGATGGTAATAATTCTTATTGTTCTTCTATAAACTGTTGCATTTGAATGGTTGTAAGATGAAAAGTTTTGGTCGCTGCGGTGGTTGTCAAATCCTCAAGGTGTTTTCCCAAGGATCAACTTCACAGTTCTAGAGTCGAGACAGACTCCACGGGACTACTACAGTCTTTTTGATCCCTTGAAAATACCTTTCCTTGTTATATAACTTGAGTTCTATGAATGGAAGGAGCTTCTTTAAAACTAGTCATCTAAGAGACCATGGGCTCATTCCCATGGCCTTAACCAAATCTTGTCTAAGAGTTATAAGTGTAGCCTATGGAGCTTGAAAAATTTCCACAGGAACAGGACCATGGAGCCCTTTGTTACACTTAAAAAGGAGCTAAGTTATTCAGGACTCCGAGACTATGGAGATCCAGGGTGAATGAACATTGCAACGTCCTAAATATGTCGAAGGTGACTTGTCAGATCGATAACTTGACGGTTGACCGAAAATTGGCGGTCATTTACCCGTTATCATGGGATTTATCCCCTTGTTAAACCCCAATTCACTTCTTGGTCACGAAGTAAAACGAGCCATAGATCTGAAGATATTCAGGAGCTCCCATGACCATTGGATCTAAATTGTGGTCAGTCTGGTGTTGACCACTCTAGGAGAAAAGGGGTGTTAAATTGTTTGTTGGCACAGGGTCAGAACCAGAGTTCAACGCTTCAACAACGCACCAACAAAAACCTAACTACCGGCTCTTTCAGCACATGATATATGTGGTTCACCCCAGTGTGGGGCTACGTCCACCAATATTCTTCTCTTCTTATTAGTCTCTTCCAATCTTCTTACATGCACCAAGCCAGAATTCCAACTCCGCATATGAAAGGAGATCTTCGCACACCTCTCCAGATCCTCCTTCCCCAAGTTGTATCAAGGCATAAAGTCTTACATAGTCTGTCTGCACCAAACTCTTACAAAACGCTTTCACTTAGCTCTGCAAGCCTTAACACATCTTCTTGCACATAGTTAATATTAGCACTAAGCCATCGACCCTTTCTTACATCGCCTAGCTACTTATTTATACATTACAAAAGAGGCCTAAGCATGGGTAAACCCATGGGCCGACATACCATACCCATTACATAAACCCTAAAACCCAAAAATCCCATAAAAAGGGCGAGATCCCACGATCTCTGCTTTGCATGGGTGCTTCGTCTTTGACTAGCCTGTTGAAGTCCCAAAAATGGTCAAACGCAACCAATGTTTCCACAAAACTTTGTTGAGGTCCAACAAGCCCCCAAAACTCACTTGTGACTTGTCCCGAGTCACTCCAATCTGGGCAATGCTACTTCGAAGGCCTCGAGCTTAGCTCGAGCTGCCTCGACTTGTTGCTTCCCCAGAGCCTCCTACTCGACGAACTCCTAAATTACTTGCTCGGTGACAAGTCCTTCCAGGAACTGTTCCACTGTTCCGACCACCTGTGCCAGTTGTGATCCTTGTCCCTCAATCTCTTCAAAGAGGGTGTAGGTTTCATCTTGCACCGGCTGGAGTCATTGTGTCACCTCCATCACTCTACTCTGGATGACATTGCCTTGTTGTTGAACTACGCATTGCTCATGTTCCCTCTTCATATTCTCCACTTTTGTAAGCATCTTCAACTACACTTGCACTGTAGATTCTTGTTTATTTGCCTCCTAGAGTTGTGCCTCCAATGTCCTCAGATTCGGGTCTTCTGCAAGCCGCTCATAGGTCTGCGCACTTCGGTTACTTAGCTTTTTGCATTCTGAAGCTAACGCCTTGATTCTTTCGACTACGCTCCTGGAAATTTCTTCCCTCTGATCCTGCACTTCCTACGGATCTCAGTTGTCCCTTCTTCCATCTGAGCCAAGCTCGACATAGAGCGAAGTGCTCTAGCCACTATCTCCTTGGCCGCGATCTTCTCCGTGAGCAGCTGGTATTTTTATCTCTAAATCTGCTCTCTGTCCTCCTCAAACTTCGCTCTCATGTCATCTTTTTCTTGCTACGCAACTCAAAGTTGCCCTAGGGATTCCTCCTTTGCTTTCTTCAAGGCCTTTGTGGCATGTTATTTTTCTTCCTATACTCGATGAAGGCAAGCCTCTGTAGCATTTTCTATCCTTCACAGTTGGGTGGGCTCATCCCCCAATTCTACAGCTTCTGATGATGACAGCATAGTAGACACTACATGGCTTGAATAGAGACCTTGTTGTACACCCTTCATCTCCGCCTCGATTCTGTCATATATTGTCTCCTGCTTTTCTTCGTTTTGCTACAAGATATCCTTTGAAGCATTTGCTACAACTACGATGATGAGGTCAACATCATCCACTATGAGCACATTCTGCGATTGAGGCTTATTGGCTCGTAACTTCTTCCATGTTGAGGGTTTCTTCAGAGAAACCTTCATTTTTTTGATGTCTCAACCTCTGTAAGGGATTCCTTCGGCGGTGTTACTTCGCCCTTTTCTTCTTCACCTTCTTCCTCTTTGTTTATTTCGTCGCCTCCTCCTCCTCTAGGTGAGTCAAATGCAGTTTCCTCCGATGCACTGTTTATCTCCTGCACCTCTTCCTTTTTCTTCTTCTTCTTAGCACTACTCGGTCCATCCCACTCTGTTCAGGTGACCAAAGGGCTTTCGATGATGTCGAGGTTAGAGAGCTCTGTCTGCTCGACTGGTACAAGGAATTCAGCCAGCCATTCCTTGGTTATCTCCTCCATGTCTTCATCAGTCAATTTGTAGTAAGACTGCAGCTCCTCCTTTCTTTCGTCCCTGTGCGCAGTGATGTAAATGAAGTGTCAGTCTGCGCAGAACTTCGCTAGTGGCCTATAAGTATGCAAGGTGTTCGGGGTCATTCGGGGGAATGAATCAATGGCGTGTGTGAGCTATAGGTAGTAAGTGTGAAACAATGTGTTTTATTTCCACTGCTTCTCCATGTCACTTGTATACCACAAGGTGGTGAACCTCGCGGCCAATGTTTCCGATGGCTCGAATTCCGGGAATGCTTCTCCCTCCGGCATCTCCCAAGTGACAAATGCTATGAGAATTAGTAACCAGCTAAAGTGGAATTCATAGCTCTTGTCCTGTGCTTCATGACAATCCTCCTCCAACTCATTGACGAGGTATATCACCCAATTCATTTGCATGCCCTCCACGCACTTCCCTATGAGGTCGACGACAAACCTTGTAACTTGCGTTGGTCTGTTCTTCTTGACGAGCTTGACAATAATCAGTTGAAAATCTAGGCACACTGCGCCATATTGGATGGAGGCCACCTTATAGCCTCGCTTCCCCTTCTCCACATCGTCATAGGTTTCCTTTATATGTTGTGTCGGGGAGTGATCTGCAACCTTCCCTGGATATAATTGTTGAGGGTCCAGTCCCTACATGCTCACTCTAGTGATCATGTGGATCAGCGTTGGATCCACAGTCACGCGCCTATATAACCAGAGATAACCTCCATGGTAGCATGATAGGAGGATTTTAATGCACGCGTTAACCTCCCTTTGTCTACCGAAGTGGAGGATCTTCATGACGTTTAAGATAGTGGACGTCGCGATCTCCTTAATCCATGGTTGGGGGACTATCTTCAACTTCTTCCCAATTTTCTTGGTTAGGTATCGATGTGGTGCGAGCAACGCATAATTATTCCTATCTCCAAGGTTGAAATAGTTGATCTTAAGATCAGGGATCAGTCCTAGCTGTGGTCGGACTGCGCGTATCCCCTTCAGGAGGTACGAAATGATGAGTGTGTACTTGAAGTCAAGTAGGACGTTTTCATGACTAACCATGCTAGCCAGAGGCGGGATGTAGTCGGGGAAGACTGACAGGATGAGCTTCGCGTTTGCCAAGTCATCGCGGTGCTTGCTTCTTTTCTCGGTCGATGTTCTCCTAGATCGATGTGCATTCGAGGGCGAGGCTTGCAATCCAGCTATCGATGAGGCCTGCACTCCTGCGGACATGACCTTCTCAGCCATAAGGTCGATCAAGATTTATTCTATCGATTTATCTACTATGCTAAGGTCGCCCGACATGCACGCTTGTAAACAAATAACTTGGGTAGGAGATTGAACACTCAAGGTAATAAAAACGGGTGGCGAGGTCTCAAAAGCACACCGAGATAACAATCAGTTCTCTTGTTAGCTCGGATCATCACAATTTGCAAAAGTGTCCCCAGTGAGGCATTCGACTGATTAAATAAACAATGTCATAACAGGTTCCTCCAATGGATCGAAAAAGCCTCAATCAATAAGATTCCATCCATTATGGCGTGGTCCCAACGGTCCAATGGAGATATTTCCAACAATAACTGTGTTTCTATCCATTCTGGAGAGTCGTTCTAACGGTCGAGATGCCTCCAACGGTCATATTTCTTTGCCATGGAGAAGTGCCAGTCTGTGTTGTTATGCTATTATGGCGAGGTTCAGGTTCTGTAAGCCTTCTTTCTGCGAAGTCCTATCTGGAACTTCCTACAATTTTTCTAACTTCGCTTTCTTCTTACTGAGCTTTTTGGTCTTCTTTCCTATGATCTGAGTCTCTGGGTTCCTCTTTCTATTCTTATTCTTATTTTCTCTTATTAAAGGGACTTCACACTGTTGAGGATATTTCAAAGGGTTCGAGTGTAGTACCTCTTCTCTTACTTCTTCTAGGGTAGGTTCTCTTCTCTCCTGCATGGACAGGTTCTGTAAGCCTTCTTACGTTCTTTCAACCTCGACAGCCCTCTACTTCTTCGACTTGTCCTCCTATTATTGCATTAGTCTCGCTATTTTTCTGGTTATGAAGTCCCTTAATTCTTTCTTTTTCTGTTATGTTGCTTCCTCTTCTTCTTTCCTTCGGATCCAATCTTTCTCAATCCAGGGCTTTCCTAACATAAGTGTAAAAGGAGTGCTACTCTCAACAAACTTAATGACCTCAAATTATTCTTCAGTCAATGCTCCATGGGCTATCATAGGTACATGAGTAAGTCTTCCACATAGGGTTATCATCTTTCCTTTAAATAAGCCTATCCCTCCCAATGAAGGAATCATAGCCGACTTTCCCAAAATTTCCCATGTGCTTTATGGCATGATATTCACCTGTGTTTCTTCATCCAGAACATAGTCTATGCCAGAGTCTCCTATTCTTAATTCTATGCACTCCTTCTCTTTTAATATCTCTAGTAAACCGATGTCTCTGTGATCATTCAATGTTTCTTTCAGTTGTAATACCATAGTCTCTTATTATTTCTGGTTTTCTATCATATCCTTGGTTTCTTGAACTTCTTCATGGTTTTCTTGTCTCAGGTTCATCTTTTCAACTTTAGCAATCATTCTAGGGAAATCCAAAACCTCATGACCAACAACTTTACAAAAAAGGAAAACAGGACCTCTACCAGGGCATTCCTTAGCAAGATGTCTCAATCTTCTACAACTATAACAAAGTGTCAATCCTCTCTTTCTCTTAAACGATCCCCAAGCTTTCCGGTACTACGCACTGGGATCACAGTGATGTACCTGCAACCTGCAAAAATTATTTCTAGGGTCCTGCATCCATTTGTTAGTCCAAAAATTCTTTATATGCATAGGAATAACATATATTTTACTAACTCTATAAAATTTATTCAGATCAACTCTTTCTTCTAATCGTGCCCTAGTTTTCAGAATAGGACCAAATCTATAAAACATACCTAGATCCATTCTTTCAAAGAAAACTTTTCTACTTATCTTATCTTTATCAGAGCACAAAGATTTAAGATCTTACCTCTTTCCTCAGATTGAGCTTCTCTTTCTTAGCACAGAGCTTCGCAAGTCAAGTAGAATACTACGCACTACAATAATAGATCTACGCACACAGATTTCTTTTTTTCTTTAGTTCCCAGCAATCACAGTTTCAGGTCCCGACAATGGAACCATTTGTTGGCACAGGGGCAGACCCAGGGTTCAATTCTTCAACAACACACCAACAAAACCCTAACTACTTTCCCTTTCGGCAACACCTATGAAGAAGATGCAGTCTCACCCGAGGTAGAGGCAGGGGGAGTTGCAGGACTCAAGTGTGTACAACCTAGTTGGGACACAGATATGTGATCACAATACTTTAACAAAGCACTTAACAATTAACATTCATTAGTATTTAACCCGTATTCACATCGCAGGTTAAACCCTTATTACAGATCAACGCAGTAACAACCAAGATCAAGCACCTCTAACCATTCAACACATAGCATCAACGCAAATCTAATCATTCATTCATTTATAAATCACTAAGCATCAATGGATCTACCTATTACACCAAGATTATTACACTAAGCATTTAAATACATAAACAACATTAACATCATAGTACAAAACACATCGACACAGTATATATGTGGTTCACCCCAGTGTGGGGCTATGTCCACCAATCTTCTTCTCTTCTTATTAGCCTCTTCCAATCTTATTACATGCACCAAGCCAAAATGCCAACTCTACATAGGACAGGAGATTTGTGCACACCTCGCTAGATACTCCTTCTCCGAGTTGTATCAAGGCACAAATCCTTACACAGTTCGTCTGCACCAAGCTCTTACAAAGAGCTTGCACTTAGCTCTTCAATCCTTAACACATCTTTTTTCACATAGCTAATATTAGCACTAATCCATCGACCCTTTCTTACATCGCCTAGCTACTTATTTATACATTAAAAAAGAGGCCTCAGCATGGGTAAAACCATGGGCCGACATCCCATACCCATTACATAAACCCAAAAACCCAAAAACCCAAAAAACCCACAAAAAGGGCGAGATCCCATGATATTCACTTTGCTTGGGCGCTCTGTCTTCGACCAACCTGTTGAAGTCCCAAAAATGGTCAAACACAACCAATGTTTTCACAAAACTTTGTCGAGGACCAACACTGTTGGAATCCCAAAATGTCAAACTCATGAAGTAACGTGAGCCATAGATTTGAGGATATTCAGGAGCTCCCCTGACCATTGGATCTACATCATGCTCAGTCCGACGTTGACCCCTTTAGGAGAAAAAGGGTGTTAAATGGTTGGAATCCCCAAACACTGAACTCGTGAAGTAATGTGAGTCGTGGATCTAAGGATCCTTCGAGATCCTTCTTGACTGTTAGATCGACTGTTAGTGGAAGGATAGAGTAAGGAAAGGGATGAACAAAAACAAGAGGTCATTCTGATTTATGATCCTCCCAGTCGGTTACCCCCAGGAATAAAGACTTAGGATTGTGTGGATCATGAGAGCGTGGAGCCACGAATCCCTGTCAGTCATTGGATCAAACCAAGGAAGATTATGGGTCATCTGATAATTATTCTACTCTCTGTCTAAACCCCACTTTGAGTGATTTAGGATGGAAGGTGTGGAGTTTCACCGAAGGCCAGAGTGACGTCAGTAGACGACGTGGCCAAAGTACATGGCAGAGTCTGATTGTATGATAGAGATGACATGTGTCATCTCATGGCTAAGCCATGTGTTTTATTGACTCATTGTATATGTTATAAGATTGAAGAGATGGGTGCCACATGTCAAGGTGGCATCATCGCCATGTATCTCCAAGGTGGTAGATGATAGTAAGGACACTCATGCAGAACACCCCGTACGCAAAAGGGACCCACTCTGGGAGTTCAGGAGTTTGGAACTTTGGGTGTTTGGATTACTAAGATGCAAGCTCCAAAAGGGTCGAAGGATGGAGCCATGTGATAGGACTTCAAGAGTTCAAGACTTTAGAACTCTGGGTGTTTGGAGTACTAAGACGCAAGCTCCAAAAGGGATGAAATTTGGAGCCACATGGCAGGACTCTGAGGTTTGGGACTCTGGAGGATTTGCAAATAGAGGAAATTGGTTGAAGCACCAAAGTGTCGAAGCACCGAATTTTCCCTAGTTGTATTGTCAAGCTCTGATAGGACGAGCCCGCTTGTGTCATGGTGATATGGTATGTCTGGATAGCTCCATGTGTTATCATGGTATTGGACATGAATTAGGTGTGGGACCCCACCTTTCTAGTCAAGTCCAAGCGATGTGTTAAGTGTAGGTAAATATTAATTGTTAGATTCAAATGTGGACAAAAATCCACCGTAGATTCTGGAGTAGAGAGAGAGGCACCATGACTTCGGGTCTCTGGGAAGATTTAGTGCTGCAAAATAGAATGTGGAAAGGTTGAAGTACGAAGGACTAGGTTCCAGCGCTGGTCGCATGGTAAGGAAAAAGGGAAAAACAAGAAGCATCGAGGTTGGGGAAGTGAATAAGCCCGCGACGAATTGGCAAAGTCTTTCCCCTGTAAATCCTTCTTCCATTTCCACGTCATTTCCAAAGAATGACAATCGGAGCCACGATGGTGCCATGTTGGATGGTACAAGGAAAGTGAAGCCACGTGGATGCCACATGGAGAAGGTGGTGGTTATTGGCCAATGCCACCCCACAAACTTCGGAAGGCCATAAATCTTGAACCATAACTCATTTTTGGATGAGTTTATAATCATTGGAAATATCTCAGATAACAGAAGGTAATGGTGCTCTTATCTGCGGGATTCAAGAAGCTACGGAACCAATGAAAACTTTATACCCCATCCCTTAGAAAGGTACTTAGGGGTTGGGTGTGTTACAACAATATAAGTGATTTAGTGTCTCTAACATGACAGAGCAAAGTGTACAGAAGCCCATGTTGTTCAAATACTATTGGTTCAAAAGCCAAACCATCCATTTTAAGGCCCTATGACCTATGTATTGTTTATGCACATTATAATTGCACTGGAAATTGTATATGAAGAATAGGGATTCCATTTGTTCATATGACTTCTCAACAAATTCTTCTTATATGTGTTCATATTTCAGGAATACTACCTTTGAAGAAATGGTGCAATGAAACTCATTTAGCTATCCCAACTAATATTTTCTGGAATTCAATCCACACAATGCTAATGTTGTCTTTTGTGAAGTAGCTAAAAATACCTTTTGCACCATTGACTAATCCATCTTTAATAGCATAATTTCCTCCAATTATCTCAATGAGAATATTTTGTTTCATAGAACTTAAGGAGGGAAAATTAATTTTCTTGTCCCAATATAATTTATTTGTTTCCATGGGATCTATTTTTCTATCNCCATTGACTAATCCATCTTTAATAGCATAATTTCCTCCAATTATCTCAATGAGAATATTTTGTTTCATAGAACTTAAGGAGGGAAAATTAATTTTCTTGTCCCAATATAATTTATTTGTTTCCATGGGATCTATTTTTCTATCAAAAGATTTTAATGTGAATGTCTATGAGTCAACAAGCACCAACATTTTCTAATTGTGATGTTCAACATATTTGTTTCAATAAAAAAAAGGTATGGAAATGTTAGATCATTTGGTGGGAATTTGTAGCAATGTTTGTTCAAGCAGTCAATGCCGACATTTTTCCATGAACTTGTTCTAACTCTATTCCAAATGGATATGAACATTTGGTTGTCTTGTCTCGTAACCTCTTTGAGTTTAAAATATTTGGCATTGTCTTTCCAAAATGTATAGGAAATCTTTTGACAATGAAAACTTGGTTGTTTAAATATCATAGAGTGATGTATAGGTTGTGCTTGACAAAGATCACCACATAAAATTATATCAAGATTTCCAAATGACAAGATGCTTCCCAATTAATGAACCAATATTTTATTATGAAATGATT
>SNQJ01S0034993.1:11139-44435 GCA_010110895.2 Picea sitchensis
ATTGGGTCCCATAGATGTTGCACTTCCCCTTGCGGTCACCTCGACTGACTCATCTCCTGCTCCAACTGAAGCTGACAAAGCCACCCGATTCATTGAGAGGATCCAACACATCCACCAACAGGTTCAGGATATCCTACATAAGTCCAATGACAAGTACAAACAACACCATGATCAACATCGGGTGCCGCATAAGTTTCAGGTGGGCGACAAAGTTTGGTTGCACTTGCAGAAAGAACGCCTTATAGGACCCCATCAGAAGCTTTGCCCACTCCATTATGGACCATACACTATCACCAAGGCCATGGGGGATAATGCTTTTGATCTCAACATTCCTCCTTTCCTTGGCCTGTACCCAGTGTTCAATGTGGATCTCCTTCGCCCTTATTTCCCACCATTATTGGACACCTCAGAAGTAGAAGAACAACTAACACCAATAGATCTCAACCCCGACTGCATACAACAGACATCCAATGATCAGATTGTGGACAGACAGATCAAGGGCACTCGACAACAAAGGATCCAGTTTTATCGAGTCGTCAAAGCAGGGCAGCTCCTGCACCAAGGCAAGTGGCTCACCCGGGGCCAAATTCAACAGAAATTTCCTCATCTAATGGGGGACCTCAACGCAATGGAGAAAATTTCTTCCTAAGGAGGGAGGATTGATCCAGATGGATATCGGTGGCCACCCACCTTTTCCAACTGGTTCAAAACAGTTTTCTGACATTTTTGGCAATTTACTATCTTTAGCAGTTTTAACTTTTGGGGCCATTTTGAGGGCCTAAATGAAGGTTTTTCGGTATCGATCTCTTAAATGATAGCCAAAGGCATGATTGAGCCCCCAAAATGAATACCCTCAACGATACCTTTCCAATGGGCTATCACACGCCTAAAATGGAGATTGTATGCAAAAGTTACGACCCCGGGAAGTTGATGTACTAACTTACCCAAACGGGGCCCACATGACTTTTGGCGCTTCATCTCCTAGGGTTAGGTTTTTGGATGTCTAGGGTTTTGGCATTCTTTCTTATTGTAAAAAGTCCTTCAGAGCCTCATTGTAACCTTCTTCTTGCGAATGCGCGCTGCTGTCACATCTCTTCTCAGAGATAAGCCACCACCATTCCAACAAGCTTGTTTCCGCTGCATTTTACAGTTTCAGCTTATTTCGTTATTGAATAGAAAACCGGTTTTACTGTATCTCTATTATTTTTTGTTAAGAACCTGTTAATAATATGTATTCATTTCGTTCTGCTCATAAAATCCAGATCACTCACCCCTTTGTAATTTTCTCCTCTGCTTAATAAAAGTCCCATTTAAATGTTGAATCTATGAGTTACTGCAATCTATGGTTTGGGAATTTGGTTTTGAGTTAGGACAATTTATGCATACTCTGTTGAAGTGTGTTTTTATCTTGTAGCACCCATCCAAAGCATGCTTTTACTGCCTATGCGAAATTAAAATTACCTGGGAAAATTTACAAACCCCTTGGGTGTTTTATTTACTGCTCGACTGAATTTATACTTGACTAGGAAAGCTTACATACCCTTCGGACATTTTTCTTCTTTTCTAGTTACCCAATTCGCCCCCGAACACTTTTAATTGCTGCTAATTACCAAAAACACCCTCTTAGTAATTATCTCCATTGTTGGTCAACTCATTCTATCGAGTTAATTTTCTTCATGGGTATTTAGTCAACTTTACTTGCAGACGATTCATTTCTTTCCCTCGGTTTGACTAGGTTTCTCCTGTGATCGATTTTTGTTCATTTAGATGATTGAGATTTCATTTACTCGATCTGAAAATCAAAGCATTCGACCGGTCTCCCGTTTGATCGACTCAACCATCAAAGCATTCAATTAGTTTATCATTCGATATAACCAACCATCAAAGCATTCAACTAGACAATCATTGAGCCGACTCGACTTGTGGGTTGTCGATGGGTTTATTATTTGGTCAACTAGACACACAAATAGTCGGTTGGTCCATTAGCTAGTCATTTTGTTTATCGACTAGAATATTGCATGCCTTGTAACCATTCAAAGAAGGTTGAGACAAAAAGAATAAGTTTATCTATGCCTATCGTTTATGAGTCAAGTAGAAGACTAGACTTGTCAACTTATGGATTTGGAAAGTAAAATACTATTTCTAAAGGAAGCATAAGTCACAACAACTATTGATATTTACAACCTTTGATGAAATATCAAAGATATGTTTTATGATGAACACATGCCTAGAGGTCCCCACATAAGTGACTAGAATGGAGAAAAGGTGTGTAGTTTGATAAAAATGTCCCAAACAACTATTTTCTTTAGTAGGGTGGGGTCATCTTATGCACCTAGTAGTGTGGATTGTATATTATATGGAGGAAACATAGGGAACTCATATTCCATATGCTTTGTCTTTTGGAATATGTTATAATTGAAATATTTTTTTCCAGGTTATATTGTTTGGGGAAAACTACCTAGTTACTACTTCTCTTCATTTTGAGGATGGTATCTACGGTAACCCATAGAATCTTTAGAGCATAAGGTCGATCAACAATATGGCTCAAAGTCATTACAACAACATACTAGTTAAGAGCTCAACATGTCACTTGCAAAAAATGAGTTTGGATGGGGAATATAATAATCATTCCTCCCAACCACCCAAACTAAACCCAATTAATATGCTATAATTGAAATATGTTTTTTTTTTTTGTAATTTTATGTTATTTTTTTCAATTAAAAAAATATATGTTTTAAAACAAAGATACAAATTTATTGTAAAATTGCATGTAACCACTTATTTAAAGTAAAATATTAATAATATTTAATACATTTTATTCAATCCCATTTCAATTTCATTTCACATATATCTATATACAAACAAAAATCTAACATGAAATAGAATATGCAATGTTAGAAAATAATCATTTACAATATCATAATATTATAACATTGTTTTTATGTACCTTAATTATGGACTAAATGGGAAATTGAACCTAACAATTCATTTTTTTTGAAATTATCTATAAATTATATGATGATGATGATGAACTTCCACTAAGACCAATTGGTCTATTGGACCTTAAGAAGGTAAGAGATTACTTCAATTTCTTTAAAATTGTATTTCCATGCGCAAAAAGCATTAAGAGAAGCGTTCCAAGATCACCATAGTTTTGATGACTATGATGATGATGATGATGATGATGATGACGACGATGATGATGAATCTCCACTCATACCAATTGTTCTATTGGACCTTAATAAGGAAAGAGATTACTTCAGTTTCTTTAAAATTGTATTTCTATGTGCAAAAAGCATTGAGAGAAGCATTCCAAGATCACCATAATTTTGATGACTTAGGAGGTTAGGAAGGTATGTATTGTGGAAAATATTTTTAAATTAGGATCTAATATGGGTATATGAACGACAATCTAAGAGGAAGGGTTTTTCATCTTTTGGGAATTTTCCAACACTCAGTTTCATTATGTAGCTTGTGAGAGTTTGTCCTTATTTCAACAATGTTTATTTTCTTCTTTGCACTTCTCAAAATTGAGAGTTTTTTTTAGTCTTCAAAATTATGGTTGACCACCTCCTTATAGTATCTTAATTTCCTTTCATCCATTAGTTCTTTATCACACCACATATTCCCCTTAAATTTAGAAGTGATAATATTTGTAATATTATCAATATTGTGCATGATGGTTTCTTCTTGTATTCCCCAATGATTTAGCCAAGATTTGGCATCTTTATGCCATCCCTGCTTGAGTTGTTGGTAGTTTTGGATAGAGTTTGAAGAAATTTTGGGGATCCTCTTATCAACCCTTTTGTTTATCGTGTTTTTGTACATTAGGAATCTAATCATAGCATTTCTCTCAATGGGGGAAATGATTGATTCTATTAGGAGGATAGGATAGGGTGTATTTCCCTTAATTTTGAGTTTACAAGTTATAAAATTCTTTTGGATCTATTCTATCTTTCCCCAGGATTCTCTAGATATACTACAACCATAAACTTAACATCCATATAATATAACCATAGTGATGAGAGTGTGAAAGAGGAGTTTTTTTTTTATCCCAAAGCCAAAGGTCCACTGATTTACAATTGTTTTCAAGCCCATAATAATCTTTCCACCCTCTATTTATCCTTTTTTCAATGCTATAGTTCCAATCGAGCTTGTGGTGGATATTGATTCCAAGATATTTGTATGAAGGTACTTCCTCCAATCTATTGTTGTCATAAACAAAAATATTGTAGGTGATCCTTTTGGATTTAATTATCATAACCTTTGTTTTTTCAGTGTTCATAGTCATGCCCGTGCTAGAGTAGAAGTCCTTGAAGGTTATTAGTTGCTTACCTAGGTCACAGGGACTCTTCGCCATAAGAAAAATATCATCAACATATAGAAGGAGGATGATGAATATATTAGTGATAATCAAGCCAACACAACCTGCATCCTCCAAACAATCTTCTAACTTATCAATATATATTCCAAAAAGGGTAGGGGATAGGGGACAACCTTGCTTGACTCCTATATTACAATTAATTTCTTCCGACTAGCCCCCAGTGTTCCTAAACTTGGCAATATTTTTCTCATATACCCTTACTGCAACAACTCTTAACTCAAAAGAGACTTTAAGCTCTTCTAACCTATTCCATAGGTTAGTTGTAACATACCCAACCACCCCTACGCCGAGCACACTACCTAAAAAATATGTTCGAAACTGATTTTGAATTCTGATAACAATTAGTTAATAAAGAAGCACAAAATAAACATGATAACAACACATGTAGTAATAAAGATTCATGATATAGTATAAAGAATGTCTAAACATGCCATGCACAACAATAACCAACAAGCATGCATGTTACAATACAAATTTCAGAGACAATATTTAATACACAGCGGAAATAAATATATAAGCAGAGAAACAAATGACAGAGAACACTTATCTTTAACAAAATAATTCACCAACTAGATGCAGACCAAGGACGTTCCACCCAAACGTAGACATTGTTGTTCCAACTCTCAACAACAATTTCACTCCTGAGCCAGGGCTATGCATCCATAAGGACGATTCTAGGGTGTCACTCAGCTCCCCAAAATAGTCAACACTCAATCTCTCATAGGTTTCTCAACACACAAAAATCCCAAGTACACCATCTCTCTTCTCTGCCAGCCTACACAACTGAAGAGAATGAACCCCTTTCTCTGCCATGCAATCCCTCAGGATGTCCACCTCCTTCCAGTGAATCTGGTCAATAATCTCCATGCTGGGACTCTTAGGACTTGCATCTATGAATAAAATTCAACACATGCTAATACATCTCAGACATGTAGACACAAATTCATGGCTGGAACACACCAGTCACTGTTACAACCAACAAACAATGGCTTCTTCCTCAACAATTCGGCCCCATGGTCTCATTCCAAGAACAAGAATGAATGAGTGAAAAAGTGAACAAAATAGAGAGTGTGGACAATGAATAATGAATGAACAGAGTGAGTGAAGAAGAACCCCCAAACAACCCACAAGATAAGTCTATATACTTACTTGCAAATCAAGAACCACATGGCCTTCCCCAAGAAGCTCATGCAACCACTTCTCTCCATTAAAACAATTATGGGTAAATAAAATATGATAAAATGAATTATCCCCTTAAGCCCTCTCTCTCGTGGAATCATAGCCCTTATAACTCTTGTTCTTTTTCGTCTTGCAGCCAATGATGTATTTTATTATTAATAATGATCATAGAATTAAATGTCCTAGGCATGACAACCTCTTTAATTGTTTGGGCACTCTAGACTTTCATCAAATAGAAAAAATACATTAATTCATATGGGGACTCAAAACCGGGGTATTACAGTCCCCTCCCCCTTATTTTGACAATGTCCTCGGTGCATATACAAAACAAAAATCAAAATTTCAAAATTTATTCAAAAAGTCGTAGGTACTCTGCTTAGATGGCATATTCATGCTCCCAAGTAGCATCTTCAAGACCATATCCGGTCCATTGAACTTTTATCATTTCTATAACTCGATTCTAGAGCATTTTGACTTTTCTGTCCAATATGTGCACTGGCTGGACTTGGAAGTCTCCCTCTGGATCTATTTGAATCAAATTCCAATCAATAACATGGTTATGATCATATATATACTTTTTCAGCAAAGAGACATGAAATACATTATGGAAGAAGACAATAGAAGCATGTATGCAACTGGCCCTATTATGTCCAAGATGTCAAATGGACCACAGAATTTGGCTACTAGCTTTGCACAACTACCCAACTTCAATGAGCTCTTCTTGGGCTTCACTTTTAAAATAACATGCTCCCCCACTTTAAATTCTCTAGTTGTCATGTTCTTGTCTCCATAACTTTTCTGTCTATCTTGAGTTGCCTTTAAATTCTGCTTAATTCTAACCATCTTGTCTTCCGTGTCCTTGAGCAATTCTAGCCCAAGTACTACTATGTCTGCTGGGTTGTCCCAACTCACTAGAGTATTGCATTTTCTACCATACAAATCCTCAAATAGGCTCATCTTCAATGAATCTTGTTACCCATTATTATAGGGGAACTCAACCAAATGCAAGTAGTCTTCCCACTTAGATGGTTTATCCATAACATACATTCTCAACATGTATTCAATCACTTGGTTGACTCTCTCTGTCTTCCCATATAGCCATGGATGGTATGCTGTGCTAAAATTTAGATTTGTACCAAATCCCTTAAATAATCCCCTCCAAAAATTTGAAGTAAACTTTGTATCTCTTTCTGAAACAATTTTCTTAGGTATCCCATGCAACCTAGAAATTTCCCTCATGTAAATTTATTCAATATTAGCTTTTGTATGAGTCATTTTTACAGGAACAAAATGAGCAGCCTTTGTCAATCAATCCACAACTACCATTATGGAATCATGTTGCCTTGTTTTCCTGGGAAATTTAGTTATAAAATCAATGGTTACCACTTCCCATTTCTTCTCTGGAATTGGCAATGGCTGAAGCAAACCCATTGGGTGTCTATGCTTAGATTTTACTCTCTGACATTCCATACATCTAACAATGTAATCAACAACATCCTTCTTCATTACTGGCCAAAAGAATTAGCTTATCACTGCTGCAATTGTTTTCTGGTAACCAGGATGTCTGGCATATGGAACATTATGCATTTCCTTTAATACCAAATTCCTAAATTCTCTGGAACTAGGAACATAAATTCTATTCTTATGCATAAGTAATCCATCTTCCTTAATCTCATACTCTTTAATTTTTTGTTGTATGTTTTCTTGCTGTAAATTTTCTTTTACCTATAGGTAATGTTTATCTGTAGCAACAACATCTAAAATTATTCTCTTTAAATCTGATTGATGCATACTAACAGTTGTAGCATGTATGAGATGTACTCTTCTGCTGAGTGCATCAACAACTTTATTTTCTTTTCCCTTGATATGCTTGATGTCAAAGTCATACTCACTTAAAAATTCCAACCATCTTGTTTTCCTAGCATTCAAAGTTGGTTGTTCAAAAAGATATTTCATACCACTATGGTCTGTCCTTAGTTCAAATCTCTTTCCCATAAAATAATGCCTCCACATCTTCAATGCATGAACTATTGCAACAAGCTCCAAATCACGTGTGGAATAATTCCTCTCATATTCTTTGAGTTTTATGAATTCATAACCAATGACATGTCCATTTTGAGTGAGGACTCCACCAATTCCTTCCTTGCATGCATCTATACATACCACAAAATTCTCATTTGGGTTAGCAATGTTTAAAATAGGTGCATTAGTAAGTAATTCTTTTAATAAGATAAAATTCTCTTCACACTTTGTTGTCCATTCAAACTTGATTCCCTTATTTTGTAAAGAATTTATGGGATCAAAAATCTTAGAGAACCCCGCTATAAACCTCCTGTAGTATCTGGATAATCCCATAAAAGATCAAACTTCTGAAACATTCCTGGGTGTTGGCCATCCTCTAATGGCTTAAATATTTTCTGGATCTACTGTTATACCTTGTTCTGAAATAATGTGACCCAAATAATGGATTTTCTCTTGGTAAAAAGAACACTTACTAAGCTTGGCATAAAGTTGATGTTCCCTCAGCACTTATAACACCAACCTCAAGTGATGCTCATGCTCTTACTCGGGCTTAGAATAAATAAGTATGTCATCCAAGAAGACAATGAAAAACTTATCCAAATAATTTCTGAATATGCCATTCATTAAGCACATAAAGATAGATGGTGCATTGGTCGTTCCAAATGGCACCACTACAAACTCATAATTTCCATACTTGGTTTTGAAGGTTGTCTTATTGATGTCTTCTTCCTTGATTCTTACCTAATGGTATCCAAATCTCAAGTCTATCTTTGAAAATATCTGTGTTCCTCTTAGATTATCAAAGAGGTCATCAATTTTGGGTAGAAGGTATTTGTTCTTCACAGTGGATTTATTCAGCTGTCTAAAGTCTATACACAGCCTCAATGTCCCATCCTTCTTTTTGCCAAAGACTATTTGTGCTCCCCAAGGTGAAACACTTGGGCTTATGTACCATTTCTTCAACAACTCTTCCAACTGCATTTGTAATTCTTTCAATTCAAGTGTACTCATTTTATAAGGTGTTTTTGATACTAGGGCAGCTCCTACTAGTAAATCAATAGAGAAATCTATCTCCCTCTTTGGTGGAAATCCTGGGATTTCTTGGAATACATATTCAAATTCTTGCAATACTAGAAAATATTCAAGGCTTGACCCTTTTGTCTTTTTTGGCTCTTCCACATGAGATGCATACAATTGACATCCTTTCCTAAAACATTTCTTTAGTTGTAAGGCTGAAATATACCTTATAGAAATGGGTCTTGGAATTCCTTTCACAGTGCTCTATTTTCCTTCTTCATCAAGACATGTAAAGGTCTTGTTATGACAATCTAGGACATCATGGTGTTGGTCCAACTAATCAATTCCAATTAGGATGTCATAATATCCTAATGGGATGATATTCATATCAACAACTATATTTACTCCATTAATATTTATTGGACAACTTCTGACAACCTCATTGATCCTTCTTTTGGTTATAGTGGCTAGTTGAATCAAACTTGACTTTCCTAGCTTACTTTTATCCAAATGTAATTTATCCACTATTTTAGGATCAATGTAACAATGACATTCTCTTGAATCAATTAAAATAACAATAGGATGATTAATGATCTTACCTTCCACTTCGATCATATTGGATTGGTACTCTTCTTGTTGGTCCTCTAAGGTTGCATACATCTTTCCCATATCCTCTACTATTGTAGCATCTTGGATGTTGTGCATGGTATTCTCTTTATCTCCTATGTGAGGGAAATCTTAGTATAGGTGATTTTACTTGCACCGCCAACATTGGATTGATGGTCTTCCTCTTTTCCCCAAGGAATCCTCTTTCTTGGATTCATTCTTAGAAGGATGATCTTGTTGATTTTTATTAGGGTTGTTTCTATTGAAAGGAGGTTTGAAACCCTTCCAACTCTGATCAGATTTCTCCTTCTTCTTATCCTTCCAATATTTCTACATGGACTCTCTGCCCTTGCCTTTCTCATACATGTACTTCTCCTTCTTGATGGTCTCAATCAATGTCCTAGTCTTATCATATTGAATCTTATCTTTATAAAAGAATGACATTCCACTTAAAAACCTTTGTATATTCAATATTTCATCTTTGATAAATCCTACATACTTCAACAATCCCAAGAATCTCTTCTCATATTCTATCATGGTCATGCTTCCCAACCTTAGCTCAAAGAAATCTTGCATATTCTTGTCATATAAGTGCTCTGAAAGGTACTCCTTCTGAAAATATTTCTTGAATTTCTTCCAAGTGATCTTGCCCTCATTAATGTTCTCAACTTGCTTTAGTTGATCCCACCACATAACAACTTTCCCATGTAAATGGTATGTGGAAATTCTTGCTTCTAGGTTTGAGGAGTAGTTATGAAATTGAAAATTCCTCATGAGTCCAAGAAGAAATGCTTCAACATCATCTTCCCTCTCTCTTTCACCTTCAGAGGATAGTGGCTTAAGCTTCCTCAACTCTCCTTGCAAACTGTCCAATTCATGCCTTCTTCTTTGGTGCCTAACACGAGATATTTTTGGACTTCTTATGGAGTCTTCAGATGCATAAAGTTTCTTTTCTTAGTAAGGTAGTGAGTGATGTCTATGAGTTCTATTGGCACTTTTTGAATGATCAACTCTTCTGTATTTACCTCTTCTTTCATGATATCTTTTTTCTTCCTTCTACCTTAAGTCTGATCCATTCCTTGCTTTCCTATGAAACTGATTTAGGATTTGCATTACTTGAGAATTTATCTTATTTTTTTCTCTCATCAACATCTCATTTTCTTCCTTGTAACTTTGCACTTCTATTTTTAGGCTTCTCACAGTCTCTATTAAGGTTTCTTGTTCCCCTCTGCTCTTGTTCCCATTTGATCTTGTCTCTACATTATCAACTCTGATATTTTCACCTTTGGATTCTTTATCATTACTAAAGGATCCCTCTCCTTCCTACATTTCTTGAATATTCATTCTTATCTTGAACTAATATGGTTATACTCCCTAATTCTGCAAAATGTGAAAGCAACCATTTTGTTAGAACTATTCATATTATAAAAAACTTTCCAAACAATGCTACAAGTCCTTTTTCTGCTCAATTCATGAAGAAATATATCATCATTCTCCAAATTATAACAATTCAATGTTATTCTCCTCTGAATCATCTTTCTAATGACTATGCCTATGCCCTAATTCAATATCTGAGCTGAAATCTATGGCTTCCTAAAAACGTCACTTTCACCTTTTTTGTGCAAACAAGATCTTGTAGCGGAAATGGAATGGTTGTGTGCCAATCGTGTCAAATTATTCCATGGGCCCGTTAAACTTGTACAAAATTTGAATTATGCACAGGCGCTTCCTTCAATCCACTTTCCTTGTGACTGCGGGCTTGAAACCACAGGCTTATCCACTCTAAGCGATGTTCCTTTAACGATTTTCTCTGTATTATTCTACACAGGACATCATTAAAAAATGTTTGCGGTCTTGTTTACTTCTAGGCCCTTCGCACCTCTAATCAACCCCTTTACCTTATCATGTGACCGACGCTAGAACCAGGTCCTTCAGACTTTGGTCTTCATGCTATTCTCCCTTTTCGATCTTCCAACTCTTCCGGAGTTTGACCTGATGAAGTGGTCATAAAGTGTAGGCAATCGGTGGCTACCGGTTAAAATTCCCGCTTACTCTGTCCTCCCACTTCTTGATCAAATGGCCAAGAAGGATCCTACTTGATCTTGATCTATGGTTCTCGGGATTTTGACGCTTTGTGCTTCGTTGTTTTTCTTCTTTACACCTTTTAAGACACTCGTAGTTTTACCACCCGAAGTGGTCATAAAGTAATGTGGACTTCTTATTGTCCATTGACAACTCCCCCTTACGCTATCCTTCCACTCTCTTAATCCAATGGCTATGATTTAAACAAGTGTTGAGATGGATGGTCCTTATTTATTTCGGGGCTTCGGTACTATGGGACTACGAGATATTACAACTCTAAATTCATTCAACTCCCTCGGAGTTACACCTACTGAAGTGCTTATGCCATCCTTCCACTGCCTGATCTAACAATTGAGAAAAGTCCCAAAGGGATCTTAGATCGAAGTTCCGCGTGATTTTTCTATTTCGTCCTTCGATACTTTTTCTGGTAGAAGAAGTTGCACATTCTCGGAGGCCATAATCTCGGAGATGATGTGGCATGTTGATGTCACCTATGGTGACGTGGACCATTGGTATGTGTGCCATGTGTCACTCAGAAATGGACATGTTGGGGTCCAAAAGGCACTAAATTCATGTGACATGTGTCTCGATATGGCACCCCTACCATGTGGCATAAGACACATCATCAACCAAACAAATGGTCCACATTCCTTTGCTCCAGATTAGATGACCTACGTGATTTCATGACTTCAGATTAGCACTTCGTGGCTTCTGAACTTTGCATCTTTTCCTAGTCTCCAGTAATCGTCGAAGTGAAGACGTTCTGGAGTCCCGAAACTTACGCTATCCTTCCACTCCTGATCTAACGGCTCACATCACTCCCAAATTCTTCCCTCGATCTAATGGTTGGTGAGATTTTGAGGTTTCACGACTTCGAGATTTCATCCCTCTGCCTTGTCTCCAATAATCATCTAAGTGGAAAAGTTCCAGAGTCCCAAAACTTTCTATCTCCTGCTTGGCTTCAATCAACAACTGACGATCTTTCAGTTTGATCTAATGGCTATGGTTATACCTAAAATTTCTCAATTATATCTAACGTCTCTTGCTTATATGTCTCCCGATCTAGCGATCATGATTCCATGATCCTTTACACAGGATCTTTGTCTGCATTGTGCTCTGGCTTCTGTGTGATTTATGCAATTCTATTTCTCCTAAGATTTTCTTTTCTCTCCCATGTTCTCCTAAGATTTTATTTCCTCTCGCATGATTTATGCAATGCTATTTCTCCTAATCTTTTATTTTCTCTCGCATGTTCTTTTGCATACTTTTTTCCATGGTTGACATCAATGACAATTAATTTTCCAACACATAATACCATGTCCAAAAATTCCGGCCCATACTAGTCTATTGTTTCAACCAGAAGCTCTGATACCAATCTGTAACATACCCAACAACCCCCAGGCTGGGCACACTATCTCAAAAACTATGTTCGAAACTGATTTCAAATTATGATAACAATTAATCAATAAAGGATCATGAAAGAAACACGGTAAAAACACATGCAGTAACAAATATTCATGCTATTGTATAAATAATGTCTAAACATGCCATGCACAACAATAACCAAGAAGCATGCATGTTGCAATAAAAATTTCAAACATAATAATTAATACACAACGGAAATAAATATATAAGCAGAGAAACAAATGACAAAGAGCAATTATCTTTAACAAAATGGTTCACCAATTGGCTGCAGACCAAGGATGGTCCACCCAACCCTAGACATTGATGTTCCAAGTCTCAACAACAATGTCACACTCGAGCCAAGGCTATGAATCCACAAATACAGTTCTAGGGTGTCATGCATCTCCCCAAACCAGTCATCACTCAAGCTCTCACATGTTTCTCAACACACAACAATCCCACATACACCATCTCTCTTCTCTTGTAGCCTGCACAAACCAAGAGAATGGACCCCCTTCTCTTCCACACAATCCCTCAAGTTGTCCACCTCCTTCTAGGGCTCCAGTGCATCTCGTCAAGAATATCCATGCTGGGACTCTCAGGACTCACAACTATGAATAAAATTCAACACATGCCAATACATCTCAGACATGCAAGCACAAATTCATGGCTAGAACACACCATTCACTACTACAACCAATAAAAAATGGCTTCTTCCTCAAGGATTCGACCTCATGGTCTCATTCCAAGAACAAGAATGAATGAGTGAAAAAGTGATCATAATGGAGAGCGTGGAAAATGAATAATGAATGAACAGAGTGAGTGAAGAAGAACCCCCACACAACCCACAAGATGGGTTTATATATTTACTTGCAAATCAAGAACCACATGTCCTTCCCCAAGAAGAACATGTAACCACTTCTCTCCATTAAAACAATTATGGGTAAATAAAATATGATAAAATGACTTATCCCCTTAAGCCCCCTTTCTCGTGGAATCACAACCCCTATAACTCTTGTCCTTGTCTGTCTTACAACCAACGATATATTTTATTATTAATAATGATCATAGCATTACATTTCCTAGACACGTTGGCCTCTTTAATTGTTTGGGCACTCCGACCTTTCATCAAATAAACAAAATACATTATTTCATATGGGGACTCAAAAATGGGGTATTACATTAGTCCTAGGTATAGTGTCAATTTTTTTTCTAAAATCAACGAAACAACAAAGGAGATCAGTTTTATCAATACAAAACTCTTCTGTAGTGATCCTAAATGTAACAAGGTGGTCCACAATGGAATGGTAGTCTCTAAACCCAACCTGGCCTCTAGCTCTTTTTCCATGTCTTTCTATCCATGTACCAATCTTCTTTTCCAAATTATTTATGTATAGCTTAGCTAAAATGCGACTAATCATAATGGTCCTATAGTTAGAGGGATTGCTTTTATCCCCAGTTTTAAAATAAGGTACAATGAGGCTTTGAGTCCAAGGTTTTGGGAAGCATTGTTGGATATCTAAATTGAAGACCTTATGTATGTGAGGGATGAGAATAGGTCCTCCAATTTTTAATATTTCATCTTGGTAACCTTTGATGTCCTTAGATTTTCCTTTTGAGAGTTGCTTAACCCCAAACTTAATGTCTTCTATAGAAAACACTTCATCCTTTGTAGAGCTATCTGGCATGGTGTCTGTTATCACATAAAATTGTCATGGGTCATATGTAGTTATTGTTAAGACCTAGGTCTACACCTCTGTCGATTATCTCTCTTTTCTCCATACCTTCCGATAAGTTTTTCCTCTTTTGGTTGATAAAGTCAGGCCGATCAAGTATGTTGTATGTGCAAGGAAAAAATATGAGAAAAATGTAGCATTCAGAGCGGTCCATTTCGGGATTGAAATGCAAGCAAACAACCAAGTTCAATTTTCAACGATGGAGATCCCATGTGCAGTTTAGATTAACGACTCTCATGCATTCATAGTTTCAAAGTTGCGCAAGGATTAACGACCAAACAAAAGCCCTGAAGTGTCGAAGTCCCGAAGTCCCAAAGTAACGAGAGACTGCCATGCCAACCAGGAGAAAGTCACTTCGGGAGATATTCATGCCCACATTAAAAATCTCCTGAATCTTGAAGTCTCGAAGTAACGAGAGACTACCACGTCAACCGGGAAAAAGTCACTTCGGGAGATATTATTGCCCGCGTTCAAAATCTCCCGAAGTAATGAGAGACTGCCACATCAACTGGGAGAAAGTCACTTAGGAGATATTCATGCCTGTGTTCAAAATCTCTCGAAGCCTGAAGTGCTGAAGTAACAAGAGACTTCCACGTCAATCGGGAGAATGTAATTTTGTGAGATATTCATGCCCGCGTTCAAAATATCCTGAAGCCCGAAGTGTCAAAGTAACTAGAGGCTTCCACGTCAAATGGGAGAAAGTTACTTTGGGAGATTTCCATCAGAACATCCCGAAGTGTCGAAGTCCTGAAGTCTCGAAGTAACGAGAGACTTCCACATCAACCGGGAGAAATTCAGTTTGGGATATTTCCATGATTTACATCCCGAACCCCCAAAGTCCTGAAGCTTGAAGTCCCGAAGCCCGAAGTGTCGAAGTGACGAGAGACTGCCACGTCAACTTCGAAAAATTTAATTCGGGATATTTCCATGCTTCACAATCCAAAACTCCCGAATCCCGAAGTGTCGAAGTACCAAAGACACATGATGATCATCCATCAATAGTTGTGACAACACAATGACGTTAGGCCACCACGTTAGATTAAGGAAATCGTCCTCTGGGAGATATTATTGCTCAGCATTCAAAGCTCCCAAATGCCAAAATTGGCTCCATCTCTAAACATGGTTAAAAGGATTAAGGAGTTGGCAGATGGATAAATTTTAGTGGGGGTGCTAAAATAACAGGGTTACCCATATCACAGATTGCAACAAATTGATGGCAACACTTCATTGCGGGGATGGACCATGCTTGAAAGTTAAAATTCTAGAGTGGTTCGACAATCAAAACCATGGACATAATGGAAGAGGTACATGGAAGTTGGTGGTGGATTGCGGGGGTCGAAGCGGTGTGGATCCAAACCACCCTTGGCAACTTCTGCAATCATGTGATTATATAGGGTCTAATCTGAGAGCATCGCGTGGAAACAAACTAGGTGTTAAGCCTCATCCTGATCCCAAGGAAATAAGTCAATGAAAGAAGGATCGATGGTTGAACAATTGACAACCCCCTTAAATGGAAGCATGGAGGGTCTGGCTGAGGAGATAGAAAATTGACAGCCCAAAGTACCTGTTGAGCACTCAACACACCCTAAAATTCTACGTAAAATCTCACTTTTTGGGTACCACTTGATCTTTTGACATTGTTTGATATGAAAAATGTGTCCTTCTCTTATCTCTTTTGTTTCTGTTTAAGTCTTTAAAAGATTGCTTGGACATGTGAAAATCATTAACTTAAAAGACAAATATCTAAATTAGAGAAATGACAGTCAAAGTTTTCCTGGACGCGCTTAAGGATTTTGGCATCGGGAAGGATTAAGTGTGAAAGATAACGCTAGAGAGAATCAAAGTTTCTGAGCCCCGATCTTTGTCGGCGTCAACAGACGTGAAATTTATTTTGCGACAGGCACCACTAAGAATATCACCGATGACCGATTAATTCAGCATCGACGAAAGGTTAGAGAATAAGCATTGAAAGAAAAATGAAATAATAATCGCCGACCTCCGGGACGTTTTCAACATCGGGAGTTTCGAAGGATGATAACACCTGAAGAAAATACATGTTGATTTTTGAACGTTAATCCCTAATACTCACCCGACATCGGTAGTCACAATAGATAGCTCAATCTAGTGCGGTCGAAGTAAACGAAGTACCAAATACAACCCTTACCCAGGAGCTGAGTTCTAGGTTTTATTTAATAAGCCTCGAGTACAACCGTTACCCACAAGTTAAGTTCTCGGCCATTAGTGCCCGGTATCCCGAGTCAGTGACATTGTGTCGATACCATACAATGAAGACAATCGACGTCGGAAGTTTTCTCAGGAGGATACCGACGAAAACACGAATAAGGATATCATCGATTCTCGATCTACCCACTAATAAGACGACGCGATGGGACGTTTTGGCTCTGAGATACGCTAGATACAATGAATTTAAAGGTTAATTAGTTCCAGAATCTTGCACTAATTGCTAATTCATGCATGAATCAAAGGACTATTGGAATTTTCCAATACAATGCATTTTCCCCCTGCGCCTCCGCCGTAAACCCACGTAGAATTTATTTGCAGAGTTTCAGCAGTAGATTGTTTTGAATTTCACCCATTACTCGTATTAACTGGTTGATACGACTGGTAGGATCTCTCCTGTTATATTCTCTAAGTAATTGAAAATAGGGTTATTTTGTGCACGAAGCAATCCAAATCATCCAGGGGAGCGAAACGAGCGGTCTGGGGATAACTTCCAAGGTATAGTGAGTATAAAAACAACAGTTTAGCAAGTGTTACAGATATGTACCGGTCTATGGATGTTTTATTCTTCATTTCATATGCTTTATCCAATGTCAGCCTGCACACCTTCCTGAAGATTGTTTCCGGTTGCAGGAACGATGCCTCCAAAAAAACCCACCACCAGGAAATATCTGAGAGCTCCAAATCTATAGGAACCAGAGGTGGGAGAAGGTTCGTCCCCAGCAGTGGTGAGACAATTGGAATTCACTCCAAAACTAGTGCCCATCATCAAAACCTCCACCAAGAAAGATTTCGATCAACCCCCGGCCTTTGGAGACACAGAGGTGAACATTGGGACCAAGACAATATTCCCGCGTTGGGAAGAAATTTTCAAGAAGATTGAGCGGGAAGAACTCCCTGAATATACTCTGCACAACGATCCTGATATGATAAGACTCACAGTGTTATTGACAGCTTGTTGTCGATGTTTCGGATCCACAACAGGATCCATCTTCAGGACAAAAAATCCCGAGGAAAAATAAGAGAGGAGCCTTTAATAAATAGTGATGAGGTGGGTGAAAAAACTACGGTTGGCTGAGTGAAACCCTCATTTTTAGGAGATTTTTTCAAAAGATAACAAATAGTGGTTTAATTAATGAGTTAAGTGGTTTTAAATATTAGGTTTTTATGTTAAAGAGCATAGTGCTGACATCAAGAATGAACGAACTCGCACCTCAGCACTAGCAGAACACTCTCTCACAACTAAGCATCACATACGCCTAGAGGACACCAGAATCTTAGCTAAAGAAGACCATCTCCTTAAAAGACAAATTAGAGAGGCAATCGAAATCATCAAAAATCTCGATAACCTAAATAGAGACAATGGCCTAGAGATTAGTGAAAGTTGGATCCCGCTCATTTGGGAAAGGAAACATCATTAACCTTACACTCAAAACTCTAGTACTTACACCCTCTTTTTTCCTACCTTGACTTAACCTAATCTTCTAAACCAACCTTAAACCTAAAAATCCCTTTGAATTACATTAATAACATTATTATTATTACCTTTTTACAATTAACCTAACGCAACCTTAACCAACATAATACCAATGAAAAATTAAACTAATTCCAAAACCAACCTCAGTGATTCCAACTTATAATCTTCTACCACTGATATGATATTAATAAAACCTATAATTAACAAAAGATTAATATTAATAATAGTACTAATGCCACCTCTTTTTATTTTAACCTATAATTAACATATAATTAATATTATTAACACCATTTACCATATAGTTAACCCTAAATTTAGCCTTTTTTGAACATAAAATTTAATATTAATAATATGAACCTAAATTTAGCCTATAATTAGTCAAACTAACTTAAGATTAATATTAATAATACTAACTTCCTCAAACCTAGGGTTTACCTCATTAAATTAACCTCAATTTTAAAATTAATATTTATAATACTAACAATGCTTAGTCAAATTAACTTAAAATTATATTAACTTCCTCAAACCTAGGGTTTACCTCATTAATTTAACCTTAACATAAAACTAATATTTATTACTAACACCTTTTGGTCAACCCTAAATCTAGCCTACTTTTAACATAAAAACCTAATATTTAAAACCACTTAACTCATTAATTAAACCACTATTTGTTATCTTTTGAAAAAATCTCCTAAAAACGAGGGTTTCACTCAGCCAACCGTAGTTTTTTCACCCGCCTCATCACTATTTATTAAAGGCTCCTCTCTTATTTTTCCTCAGGCTTTTTTGTCTTGACGATGGATCCTGTTGTGGATCCGAAACGTCGACGACAAGCTGTCAATAACACTGTGGTTCTTCCGACCAATTCAGAACAATTTTCTCACCACAGAAACCTAAATGAACATGATAAGACTCGACGATGAAGTCCTCCTGAATGTCCGAAAGGCGTATCTACACATGGTGGAAAGCAGGACTCTGATATTTCCCTGCATTGAACTGCTGAAATGTCTTATTGATCACACTGACACACAAAAATTTTTGATTAACGATGACAACAGCGGGTGTGTCGAGGTTTTCCTTCCATTAGAAGTGCATAATTATTACAAGCTCGGAGAGCCAGGAGAGCGGTTGAATAATGATTTTATTTTGAGCTTCTATGAGAAGCACGATACCAGTAAGGCGATGGCTTCCTGGTGGAGAGAGGATAAAACGTTCACCAACCGGACCTCTGGTTGGTACCCGACGACCAACCTTAGAGAGCCTTACATCTATATAATGGCTCTCCTCTACTGATTGCATGGGGAAAAAGACTGCTCCAGTTTTTCAGAAGCTTGGATGCCTCTAGTGTATACCGTATCCATTTCTAGAATAGGTTTTAACTAGGGTGCAACCATCTCCAAACAACTGAGCACCTGCATCCGGAAATATCAGACGCTGAAAGAAGGAGAAACCTCATCCTTTTACATGGCATCTTATCTTCTGGACGCCGTCTGCACCAGAAATGCTTTCGCTGGAATGAAATTAAGTTGTCATACCTTAGATCTCCTGGTCCATGTTTATTTCAGTATCTTGTGGGAGAACAGGTACAAGAAATCCTACCCTCTCATCTGCGACCAATTTATCGCACATATTCATTTGTTGTTGTTCAATAAATAATGCCCAAGGCTATCGAACACAGCTAAAAATATTAAATCGAAGGTGGGCCACTGGTATCTGGATGAGAGCGATACCTACATCAGGGTTTTTGGCGCCACCAGAGCACCTCATCTGCTACCTGTATATGTCCCTGATCGACTAGTAGTAGGAGAAATTTGTTATCATAGCATCCTATAAGGTTACAATGCTACTTTGGTAAAGGATAAGAAGCATGCCTTCATACCCTATGGGTTCCATATTGGTTTCTACATGGTGAAGGACACCGTGCAAACCAAGCAAGAAGGGCTAATTCAATTGGAGTTTCAATTTTAGACTAGTCTCTTTTGCAAGGACGACCCCAAGGGCTTGGTCCTGAAGCATGCACAACATGTATTAGCTTGCTGGCCATATGCCCACGACAGGTTTGAGGATGAAATCTTCACCAAAAATGCTCAAGACTATGAGTTGGGATGAGCAAGCAACAATGCTGGAACAAATAGTTCAAGAGACCATCAAGACAAGAAAATAAATGATATCAGTCGGAGCAGTGGGATCTCCCTAGGTAGCTCTGATACAAACTGGGAATTTCTATGAAATTCAAGATATAAAGGGGATGGGGGGGATCATGTATCAACAGGCCCAGCTGTTAATGAAGCGGATGCAGGATAACCCAGACCTCATCATAGTGCCAAATCTTCTTACTGAAAACCTAGAATAAATCCCAACGGGGGCGAGCGACCCTGATTCCATAAACCTTGGTAATAAAAACAGGTCTAATAACCCTGATTCCACAAGGCCACTAGCCGGATTGCCAGCAGGTGCGATGATTCAACCAGAGGCGGGCCGAGTATCAGTGGGAGAATTCGTGCCTAATCCTTTGAGTGAGTTTATAAATATATATAGCGATGATGAGATCCCTGAGACATCTCTTGAGACCCCCGTGCAGATCCAAGAAGAAAAGGGACCTAAGAAGGTTGCTTTTCCTGATCATGAGGTCCAGGTCTAGGAAATCCCATGAAAGGAAAAAGAAACCAAAAATGTTCCCGACACAAAGAACCCTGAAGCATCGGAGACCTGAGCCGACGACCCGAAGGGTAAGTCAGAACTGGATGAGCCAAAAGGAGGATACCCTCAAAAGGAAGTCGACGATTCGACTGCCCACGAGAAAGTGAGTATCAGGTCTTTTCCCCATGTCTCCATTTCGCTTGATACTCAGATCCTCGATAAGCGACAGGCAGAGAGTGAGCCCTCAGAGTATTACGAGAAAGTTCAAGAACACAGTATGGAACAAGTATACACCACTAGAAATATGGGAAACACATTACATGGGGTGATCAACAGATTCCCAAACCGGTGGATGAGGTGGTTGACATCTAAGCGATCTCCTATGATCAAAAGAAGAGGGCCATCTTCCAAATAACCATGAAGAAAAGGAGAATCATGTTGGATCGTTCCGTCCTCATCACCACAGAGGAGGATTTGATAAACACAGAAAATGCCAGAACATACAAACTCATCGGTGCGGGGATGGCGATTTCGAACGCCACCCTAGACATTGCTAAACGGGATGAAAAAGAGTTGGCCACCACCCTGATGGAGCTAGAAAATTTGTGCCACTTGGCTGAATACTGCAAGGGCACTACTCAGACCACAGTTTATCTGAGAAGTGAGTTCGAAGTAACTTATAATAGGTTCACACATGAGCGACACCTGTTCATGGCAAAGATAACTGAGCTCTAGGAAGACACTCTCATGGCACTCACAACTTGCAAGGATGTGGAGCAATGGAATGAAAGGGCGTAGAAAGCCATAGAAAGACTCGAATACATCGATGCATTCCAGCAGGGCCGAGAGAAATAAGAACACGACATCTGAGTGTTGGGAAAAAACAGTCTTGATCGTATGAAGCGATCGACTGAATACTGGGCTAAGATTTCCCAGGAACCACACAGGGAAATTCAAAAGCAATGGGAAAAATGTGAGAAGCATTGGGGTAAAATGAACGAAGCAATGAAGTATATAAGACTCCTTGAGTTCGGTGACCCCGACAACTTCATTGACTTATGCGACATAATTGGATCACATGCCAAGCAGGATTCACTATGGGCCGAAGAGCTAGCCAAGGTGACCGATACATCCCCAGGACAAGTGCAAAGATTTATGGAACATCCGATGAAGTCTCAAACCATGCTACAACAATTAAACACCAGTCTAGTGAAGTATTGAGTGCATGCGTTGGATATGAGAGGAGTCTACACGGCTCTGATGGAGCAACACAAGTTCCCATGGGCCCAAACCTGCGAAGAGTTGTTTATCAGTTGGTCCAAGTATGAGAAAATTCATCCTTTCAAAGAACTATCTTGAGTTGACTGATAAAGAAACTGTTGGAAGATGACGCCACATGGCATATTTTGCTTTGCTTAAACTTCATTTAGCTGTTCTTTTTAGTTGAACTTTAGGTTATAAATAAAGACATCGACCAATTATTTAGAGGTCGATGGTTTTGGCAATAACTCTTTCTTTCTGGTTGTTAAGAATTATTTTGAAGCTGCTTTGAATTGAGAAGTTCTTTTGGACCAAAGACAAGTTATTTTCATCAACTACATGTGTGATTGGACATGGAGAAGAACTATTTCCTATCCTGTTTCATGAATGATGTTGTAATGAGTAAGAGCAATTAATTCTATTGTCAAGTTTTCTAGTGCAATGTTTTGTTGTTCTTTGTTTTAATGATGAAGATGAATCGTTGTGTTATTATGTGATGAATGGTTCTAGTAGATGAATTATTTTTCTTTCCATTACCTCATTGCATATGTGTTTTCTTTTTGGTAGTTAGTATTTCAGGCAGTAATTGGATTCTCACATGGTTAATGTATTAGTACTAAGCTTGTGGTATAAAATTGTCGTCTGCATGCTTGAGCAACGGGTTATCTCAAGTTCAACCTCTTCCCCTTAGTTAAGCTTAATTCCATTTTTGTTGCCAAGCTGGTTTATACTGGCTTACATCTCATATCGGTCCCACCCAAGAGAAAATATACAAAAAAGAATGGTCCAAACTGAAGGAATAACCTTCACAAGAAAACGTAAAGCCCATCAATAATTTGGCCGAATCGCAAGATCTGGAGAACCATTCCACTATTAAACGCTGCAAAGTCTAGTTGAGACGCGGTGGTAGGTTTGGTTCCTACTGTTGAATAAAGGGACTTAAAGCCCATCAATAGAATTGGTGCTAGAATGAGGGCCTGAGAATGAATGGCTGGATATATATTCTACAGAGTATTTCAAACAACCTATAGATTCAAAACAACCCACATGCATGGCTAGTCATTCCAAAGACATCCCACACACATTGAGTAATCCTGAAACGAGTAACTCACCCCAGCCTGAGGAAGAACCTTTTCACCCTAAAATACCTTACGCTCTTCCTCACGAGGAAGTAAATCAATTCAGAAGAATCACAAGAGCCTATGCCCGACAGATTGGTGCGTTGTTTTTAGCTCCCATACTCCCTCGAAGAAAAAAACAAATAAGACCATTGGTTAGTACTCCCGGCGAGGTTTTCGTACGCTCGGTAGAAGACTTAATATATTTCACAATCACCGAAATCCAAGAACCTCTTGATTTGATACCCAAAACGCCAGCCGACAACGTCTCTGAACTGGACGATTTTTCAGAAGAGGAGGAGTTTAACTCAGAGTCTGAAGATATGGAAGGAAACAATGACCGTAATGATGAAAGGGGGAACCTATCTCTAAACAATAAACCCTGGTTATCTAGAGACACTTTGTCCCTCCAAGGACCAGTTCATAACCTTCCTCATCATCCAGAGAAGTTGCTTCCTAAGTTCGATCCCGAAACCTTTGGATTGCCTGAAGATCATATCAAGAAATTTATACTAGCGATCAGGCTTATGAATGTCCAACATGAAGACATAGTATGCAAACTTTTCCCCTATACGTTTGAAAATTTGGCTTCCACGTGGTACTTCAATCTTTCAGTAGGATCTATAACTAGCTAGATGAAGCTCCAGAAAGATTTTCTAGACAAATTTGTTGAAGAAACTACTATGGGAGCTCTGATGGTCGGGTTGTTCGCCGCCACCATGAGTTCAAAAGAAAGGGTCAAGGACTTCAATCAAATATTCATGACCATCTTGAACAAGTTCCATCCCGAAGCTAAGCCAACTCAGGAATTGCAAATCGAAGTTTATGCTAATGCTCTCCCAACTTCTATTTCCATGTTCGTAAAAAGGGCTGCTAAATGAACCCTAGCTGAGAATTTTGAAGAAGCCAAAATGATAGAATTCCATATGAAAGGGTGTAAATAAGGCCAGGTTTCATTAGCTAAGAAAGAAGCTCAACCTCCTCCCAGAAGAGGAATCCTTTTGACTAGATCGTCGGGGAAACAAGTAGAACAGACTCCCGACAAGGGTAATGGAGACATAGAAGATCTACAATGCATGGTTAAGAAATTATCCAACAAGATCATAGATATGAAGAGAAATGCAAGGGAAGGAAACCAAGGCCAAAGGCCCTATAAGCATTTATTTAAAAGGAACTTGCCGTTAAGGACGATTCAACCTCCCCCAACTAACTTAAATATAGATCTAGGGAATGTAGCATCTAATTATTTATGTACGTATCACCAGGAAAACCACTCTGAAAGAGACTTCCCTCAATGGGTTCATGCCTTGAATTTGATGGCCAATTGGTTTCTAGATGAAGTCTCCCTGACCGAACAATCGAGCAGTTCAGTTATGAATATTTCCGACCAAGAAGAGGTTGATCCACCACAAGATACAACTATGTTGATATGGGATCCCGACCTGATCATGCCTTCCAACGACCTGTTTGAGTCTCAAGAACCACCCGTCGAGTTCTTGGTGGTGCAGATGCACAGTAAAGGTCCACTTGTCTCAAAATACATCTTTGCTACCCAAACTTCGAGAAATAATACAACCCCCTATCGCCCGAAAACACCTTTTTCTCCCAGTAAGAAACCTATAAGCATCCATACCTGAGAATCTCCCAAACTCAATTACAACGTAGTTGAAGATGTGAAGAAATTAAGGGCTAACATATTAGTCATGGACATGTGTAGGATCCCTAGGTAGAAGGACTTCCTGCTACAAGCTTTGAACTCAGTAGAAGACCCTGCGACTAGCAATGGTCAAGAAAGAAATCTAGCTTCCACAGACCCAGTGAATAAACCAACCGTAAATACTTGTTCAGAAGATAAGAAAGGGAATCCTTTTGTCCCACCTTTCCTCTTAATGTTCGAAGTTTTCAACATGAACCTCCATAACTGTTTGGTAGATTTAGGAGCATCCTCCAACGTTATGCCCTTGTCAATTTGCAGAAAATTAAATTCCATTCCTCTACAAAGTGACAAACATGTGATACAACTAGACAGGACCCAGGTCAAAGTCATGGGGGAACTCAGGGATGTAATGATTAGAATAGTGACACATCCTAAATTTGTACAAGTGATTGACATCATCGTGGTAGAAATCCCAGAGGCCCATGGGTTATTACTAAGTCGAGATTGGTCTAAGAAGTTAAATGGGTACTTTAGCACAGACTGGGCATACCTTTGGCTACCACTGAAGGGATACAAGAATATGATCATAATCGATAGGGAGAGATATCTGAAACATATGGTCACTGATCTAGAAACCATGAATGAACCCTCGTCTACAGATTTCCCCATGTTGGGCAATTATTTCTGCGATTCTCACTTCAGAAACTTTCCCCCTCTCTTATCCGATGTCCCCCTCACTCGAAACTCTGAAATGGTTTTTCAAGAGAAATCGCCGATACTGATAGAAGACACCCTCCTATTCCAAGACCCTGCATTAGAAGTTACAGAACAAGAGATAGGAAAACTAAAAAGAAATAAGCAAGAAGAAGAGGGCGATTTTCGTTCACAAATTTGGACCATATACTTTGATGGATCTAAATCGCAGGAGGTATCGAGGGAGGGTGCATCTTCATTGATCCAAAAGGTAAACATTATTTCTTGTCTTGTAGACTAGAATTTGAATGCACCAATAACACCGCTGAGTATGAAGCTCTAGTACAAGGGTTAAAGAAAGCCATAGAATTGAACGTCAAAGAATTGAAATTTTTCGGGGACTCAAAGATTATCGTTAGATAAGTAAGGAATACTATACACTGCAATTCCCCGCACCTGAAGAATTATCAGTAGGAAGTGCATAGGTTAATGAAGCATTTTGAAGCTTTCAATATCACCGTGATACCCAGAGCAAACAACATCCTTGCTGATTCCCTGGCCACAACGGCTTCGAGGTTGTCACCTCTAAAGGACTATGAAGCCTCTCGGTTCACTGTAGAACTACTCTACAAACCATCGGTGCCTAACAATATCTCTAATTGGAAGGTCTTTGAAGGAGATGAACAAATCATAAACTTCCTGACTAACCAAGACAATTTCAAAGATTTATTCATTGACGATGAGGTATTCCAGGAGAAAGCGATAGAAACTAATCCTCGAATAGGCCAGCCTATTGACAAATCAAAATCTCACATCATCTCGAAGGCGATAACTAATCTAGAAAGTATGTTTGACCTAAAAGAACACTTTAGGGGTCCTAAGAATGCTAAGACCCGTAGCTCGCGTCCCCTGCATGAAACTATAAATCTTGGAACCCCGGAAAATCCAAAGAATGTGAATCTCAACAAGACCATATCTAAAGAGGAAAGAAAGGCTTATCTCAAACTGTTCAGACAATATCAATATGTCTTCGCATGGTCCTACCGAGCATTGAAAACCTATGGCACCTGGATCATTCAACACACTATACCGTTGAAACCTAAGGTGAAACCTTTCCAACAGAAGCTCTGAAAGTATCACCCATCCCTAGAGCCTCTCATGAATAAGGAATTAAAAGAAACTTTTAGATGCCAAGATCATTTTCCAGGTCAGACATTCCTCATGGGTAGCAAATCTAGTTCCTGTAAGGAAAAAGTCTGGAGAAATTCTCTTATGCGTAGATTTTAGAAATCTCAACAGAGCTTCAGAAAAGGACAATTACCCAATCCCGCCAATGGAGCAACTCTTGCAGGCCGTGTTTGGCTCAGAGATATTCTCCCTACTGGAGAGTTTCTCAAGTTACAACCAAGTCCTGGTTTCGGAGAAGGATCGTTTAAAAACTACCTTCTGAACCAAGTGGGGAACCTTCGCTTATAAACACATGCCTTTTGGGTTAATCAACGCATGAGTGACCTTCCAAATGGCCATGGACATAACATTTTGGGTAATAATAAACAAGTGTGTGGTAGTGTATCTAGAATACGTAATCGTGTATTCAAAGAACATTGAAGAACACATCCAACATTTAACTCAAATTTTCAAAAGGTGTAGGAAATACAGTATATCCTTAAATCCAAAGAAAACCATTTTTAGCGTCGAGGAAGGTAAGTTGTTAGGTCATATTATATCCCAAGAAGGTATTCGCATAGACCCAGAAAGGATTAAAGCCATAACTCAACTCCCGTTTCCCCATAACAAGAAAGCTATGCAATCCTTTTTCGGGCAAATCAATTTTGTGAGGAAATTCACTCCCGATTTCGCGGAAATCATCAAACCCTTACAAAAGACGATTCACAAAGATGTTGAATTTAAGTGGGATGATGAACAAAAGGATGCTTTCAACAATATTAAAACTGCCATATCTTGGGCCTCTGTGCTACGAAGTCCCGATTTCAATAGGGATTTCTTCCTCTATACTTTCACCTCCAACCGATCATTAGCTACAGTATTGAATCAGAAGGATGATGACAACAATGAAGCTTCGGGATCGTTCATGAGCACTAATCTCCAGGTATTTGAGATTAACTATCCTGTTGTTGACAAACATGCCTATGCGGTATACAAGGCAGTAAAACACTTCAGGTCTTACATCCTCAAGAACCACACCAAAGTGATTGTGCCTCACCCTGCATTCTGATTCTTGTTTACTCAGCAAGAGATGGGGGAAAGAAGAGGGAACTAGATGGAAGTAGTCCAAGAATTTGATCTATATATAAAACCTGCTAAAATTGTCAAGGGGCAAGGGTTGTGCAAACTCACAGCTGAAGCCCAAGACCAAGTTAATGAAGATTCTGGATGGGAGAATGAAATGGAATTATGGTGTGGTGAATCTTCATACATTTCCCAAGGGCTTGAGTCTTAGTATAAGAATCTGACCTACCTCCTACACCATGGGGCCTGCCCATAAAATATCAACCCCAGGGAAAGGAGAGCTCTCAGGTTAAAATCTGCACAATACTGCCTCATAAATTTGGAAATATTCCAGATTAATTATGATGGAGTACTATTAAGATGTCTCGAACGCGAAGATGCATACAAAGTCCTGAAGAAAATCCATGATGGCCCTGCCAGTGGGAATTTCGCAGGAAACACCACCACTCATAAGATACTAAGAGATGGTTATTATTGGCCCACCTTGTTCAAATATGCCCATACCTATGCCAGAAACTGTAAAACTTGTCAAGTAAGCGCCGACAGGGAGAAGAGAGCAGCAATTCCACTCCAGACAGTGATTGTCTCTAGGCCTTTTGAGCAATGGGGGTTAGATATCATAGGAGAAATCACACCAAGCTCTTCAAAACAACACAAGTACATTCTAACTTCCACTGATTACTTCACAAAATGGGCAGAGGTTATCCCTTTGTCTTGTGTAAACGAAAATGTGGTGATCCAATTCATAGAGAAACATCTAATCACGAGGTTTGGTGTCCCTTCTATCCTAGTTTTTTATAATGCAGCTTACTTCTCTTCCACCCGAGTGGCAGAGTTTTCTTTGGACAAAGGAATCATAATTAGGTACTCTGCAAATTATTATCCACAGGGAAACGGGGTGGAAAAATCGAACAATAAGAACCTAGTAAGAATACTAAATAAGACGGTTGCAAATAACCAAAGGAATTGGAATAATCTACTCCATAATGATTTGTGGGCCAATAGGGTCACACCCAAAGAAGCCATCAGAAATTCCCCATACTTCCTAGTTTACGGACAGGAAGCCATTCTCCCAAATGGGCTTTATCTTCCATCTCTTCAACTAGCCCAAGATTCCAACAGGTATCCCTCCTTGGTCATACAACAAAGAATTGATACTCTGATCATGCTAGAAGAAGAGAGAGAAAAGGCTAAGTCAAAATTCATAGCTCACCAACAGATAGTGAAAAGGTGGTTTGACAAGCATAAGGCCAAAGAGAATGATTTTGAAATAGGAGACTTAGTATTGAAATGGGACAGGGCAAATTAGCTGAAAGGGAAACATTCTAAGTTTCAGAATCTGTGGCTTGGACCTTTCTAGGTGGCTGAGAAGATTGGGGTGGGCACTTATCGGTTACAAAATATGAGGGGGGAACCTGATGCCCTCCCAGTAAATGGCCAAGCCCTCAAACAATATTTCCAATAAAATAAAAAATAAAAAAAAGGGAGGCATCTTGTTTTAGTGTTTTCAAGATTTCAAAATATTTTTCTTTTCGGTTTTCTTTTTCTTTCTAGATTTTTGTGCTTTTGAAGGTTGTGTTTAGAGGGAAAATTGTTGAACTTAATTCATGTGACATAGCAAACTTTTTTTTGAACTCATCGCTCACATACAACACAAGAAGCATCAAGGAACTTGCGGTTGCTTTGAGGAGCCCTCCATCTAATCCACACAAATGAACAACTTCGAAGAAATGATAGAAGTGTCTGCCTAGTGGTTTGGTAAGACCTTAAGGGTAAGAAGGAAATCTGGAAAGGACTACATGAACCTAAACACAAAGCTAGAAAAGGGTCCACCTAACCATCTCACTTTTAGAAATAAACATACGTCATCCTCTCTCACTTGCTCAGGGTATGATGCCGAAATACAATGGACATTATCAAAAGAGTGATCAGTAGGGGAGGGTATGCAAATATCTCTGTCGGGGCTATAGATGCTCGCTGGCAGCGGAGAAAGGTCTATGATGTCGGGGTGACTCCTTTGGGGCTATGGACGCTCACTAGCAGTGGAGCAACACCAAAGCGAAGGAGTAAAGGTAACTAAGGTCTTCATGCCAGTGAATGCTTTGCTAGTTTTTTGTAAAAGGGGATGTAATTCAGGGTTACAGGAAATGAAGGAGAAATAAAAGTTGGAACCCCACGTGAAGACCTAGAAGCATCAATCAAAGGATTTCAAATTGCCACAAGTAAAAGAGGCTCTGATTTAAAACCAGGAAAGTTTCTCCACCGGATTTCGAACTAGCCAAGCATGAAGGAAGAATAGAGATTCTGCGTTCACCCAGTGAATCGCCATTTGTTGAGCACTCAACACACTTTAACAGTCTATGTAAAATCTCACTTTTTGGGTACTACTTTATCTTTTGACATTGTCTGATATGAAAAATTTGTCCTTCGCTTATCTCTTTTGTTTCTCTTTAAGTATTTAAAATCTTTCTTGGACATGTCAAAATCATTAACTTAAAAGATGAATATCTAAATTAGAGAAATGATAGTCAAATTTTTCCTGGACACACTTAAGGATTTCGACATCGGGAAGGATTAAGCGTGAAAGAAAATGCTAGAGAGAATCAAATTTGTCGAGCCCCGATATTCGTCGGTGTCAACAGATGCAAGTTTTCTTTTGCGATAAGCACCACCAAGAATATCATTGATGATCGATTAATTCGGCATCGGAAAAAGGTTAGAGAATAAGCATTGAACGAAAAATAAAATAATAATCGTCGACCTCCGGGACGTTTTCAACATTGGGATTTTCGAAGGAAGATAACCCCCAAAGAAACTACACGTTGATTTTTGAACGCTGATCCATGATACTCACTCGACATCGACAGTCACAATAGCTAGCTCAATTTAGCACAATCGACATAAACGAAGTATCGAATGCAACCCTTACCCATGAGTTGAGTTCTAGGTTTTATTTAATAAGCCTCGAGTCTGACCGTTACCCACAAGTTATGTTCCCAGCCATTAGTGCCCGGTATCCCGAGTCAATGGCGCCGCGTCGATACCATACGATGAAGACAATCGACGTCGGAAGTTTTCTCAGGAGGATACTGACGGAAACACACATAAGGATACCGTCGATTCCCGATCTACCCACTAAGAAGATGACACGATGGGAAGTTTTGGTTCTAATATACGCTAGATACGACACATTTAAAGGTTAATTAATTCCAGAATCTTGCACTAATTGCTAATTCGTGCATGAATCAAAGTACCGTTGGAACCTGCCAATACAATGCATTTTCCCCCCCGCGCTTCCGCCGTCGACCCACGTAGAATTTATTTGCAGATTTTCGACGGTAGATTGTTTTGAGTTTCACCCATTACTCGTATTAACTGGTTGATATGACTGGTAGGATCTCTCCCATTATATTCTCTAATTCATTGAAAACAGGGTTATTATGTGCATGAAGGAATCTGGATCATCCAGAGGAGCGAAACAAACAGTCTGGGATAACTTCCAAGGTCCAGTGAGTATAAAAATAAAATTTTAGCAAGTGTTACAGGTATGTATAGTTCTATGGATGTTTTGTGCTTCGTTTCATACGCTTTATCCAATGTCACCCTGCACACCTACCTGAAGATTTTTTTCGGTTGCAGGAACGATGCCTCCGAAGAAACCCACCACTAGAAAATATCCAAAAGCTCCAAAGCTACAGGAACCATAGGTGGGAGAAGGTTCCTCCCCAACAGTGGTGAGACAATTGGAATTCTCTCTAAAATCGATGCCCATCATCAAAAACTCCACCAAGAAAGATTTTTATCAACCCTCGGCCTTTGGAGACACAGAGGTGAACATTGGGACCAAGAAAGTATTCTTGCATTGGGAAGAACTTTTCAAGAAGATTTAGTGCGAAGAACTCCTCGAATATACTCCACACAATGGTCCTGATATGAGAAGACTCGACAATGAAGTCCTCCCGAATGTCCGAAAGGCGTATCTACACATGGTGGCAAGCAGGACTCTGATATTTCCCTACATTGAACTCCTGAAATGGCTTATTGATCACACTGACACACAAAATTTTTTGATTAACGATGAAAACGGCGGGTGTGTCAGGGTTTTAATTCCATTAGAAGTGAAGAATTATTACAAGCTCAGAGAGTCGGAAGAGCGGTTGAATAATGATTTTGTTTTGAGATTCTATGAGAAGCACGATACCAGTAAGGCAATGGATTCCTGGTGGAGAGAGGATACAAATTTGACCAATCAGACCTCCGACTGATACCCGATGACCAACCTTAGAGAGCCTTACATCTATCTAATGGCTCTCCTCTGCAGATTGCATGGGGAAAAAGATTGCTCCATGTTTTCAGAAGCTTGGATGACTCTAACATATACCGTAGTGATTTCTAGAATAGGTTTTAACTAGGGCACAATCATCTCCAAACAGCTGAGCACCTACATCCGACAAGCTCAGACACCGAAAGAAGGATAAACCTCATCCTTTTACATGGCATCTTATCTTCTGGACGTCGTCTGCACCATAAATGATTTTGCTGGAATGAAATTAAGATGGCATACCTCAGATCTCCTGTTCCATGTTTATTTCGGAATCTTAAGGGAGAACAGGTACAAGAAATCTTACCCTCTCATCTGCGACCATTTTATCGCACATATTCATTTGTTGTTGTTCAATAAAGAATGCCCAAGGTTGTCAGACACAGCCAAAAATATTATATCGAAGGTGGGCCACTGGTATCTGGATGAGTGCGATACCTACATCAGGGTTTTCGGTGCTACTGGAGCACCTCATCTGCTACCTGTATATGTCCCTGATCGACTAATAGTAGGATAAATTTGTTATTAGAGCATCCTGCAAGGTTACAATGCTACTTTGGTAAAGGATAAGAAGCGGACCTTCATACCCTATGGGTTCCATATTGGTTTCTACATGGTGAAGGAAACCACATAGGCCAAGAAAGAAGGGCTAAGCCAATTGGATTTTTGATTCCAGACTGGTCGCTTTCGTAATCACAACCCCAAGGGCTTGGTCCTAAAGCACACATAGTAGGTATCATCTTGCTGTCCATATGCCCACGACTGGTTTGAGGATGAAATCTTCATCTAAAATGCTCAATAATAGGAAGAGGTGATGGGAAGGATGACTGACCCCAAGGAAATCAGATTCAAGGCTATGATTTGGGATGAGGAAGAAACAGTGTTGGAACAAACAGTTCAAGAGACCATCAATATAAGAGAAGAAATGATATCAGTCGGAGCGGTGGGATCTCCCTAGCTAACTTCGATACAAACTGGGAATTTCTCTGAAGTTCAAGATATACAGGGGATGGGGGGGCTCATGTATCAACAAGACAAACTATTAATGAAGCAGATGCAGGATAACCCAGACCTCATCATAGTGCCAAAGATTCAGACTGAAAACCCAGAAGAAAGCTCAACGAGGGCGAGCGGCCTTGATTCCATAAACCCTGGTAATAACAACGTTTCTAATAACCCTGATTCCACAAGGCCACTGGTCAGATTTCC
>SNQJ01S0034993.1:44545-55915 GCA_010110895.2 Picea sitchensis
CCAAGAAGAAAAGGGACCTAAGAAGGATGCTTTCCCTGATCATGAGGTCCAGGTCTAGTAAATCCCACGAAAGGAAAAATAAACTGAAAATGTTCCCGACACAAAGAACCTCGAAGTGCCGCAGACCCAAGCTGATGACCCGAAGGGTAAGTCAGAACTGAACGAGCCAAAAGGAGGATCCCCACAAAAGGAAGTCGGTGATTCGACTGCCCACAAGCAAGTGAGTATCGAGTCTTTTCCCGACGTCTCCATTTTTCTTGATACTCATATCCCTGATAAGTGACAAGCAGAGGCCGAGCCCTCAGAGTATAACAAGTAAGTTCAAGAACACGGTCTGGAACAAGTATTCACTACTAGAAATCTGGGAAACAAACTTACATGGGGTGATCAACAGATTCCCAAACCGGTGGATGAGGTGGTCGACATCTATGTGATCTCCTATGATCGAAAGAAGAGGGCCATCGTCCAAAGAACCATGAAGAAAAGGAGAATAATGTTGGATCGCTCCGTCCTCATCACCACAAAGGAGGATTTGAGAAACATAGAGAATTCCAGAACATATGAACTCATCGTCACGGGGATGGTGATTTTGAACGCCACCCTGGACAGAGCTAAATGAGATGAAAAAGAGTTGGTCGCCACCCTGAAGGAGCTAGAACATTTGCGCCACTTGGTTGAATACTATAAGGGCACCACTCAGAACGCAATTTGTCTGAGAAGCAAGTTCGAAGCAGCTTACAACAAGTTCACACACGAGCGACACTTGTTCACGGCGAAGATAGCCGATCTCCAGGAAGACACTCTCATGGCACTCACAACTTACAAGGATGTGGAGTGATGGCATGAAAGGGCGCAACAAGCTGTGGAAATAATCGAATACATCGATGCAGTCTAGCAGGGATGAGAGAAAGAAGAACACGACATCTGAGTGTTGGGCAAAAGTAGTCCTGATCTTATGAAGCGATCAACCGAATACTGGGCTAAGATGTCCTAGGAACCACACAGGGAAATTCAAAAGCAATGGGCAAAATGTGAGAAGCATTGGGGTAAAATGAACGAAGCAATGAAGGATATAAGACTCCTCGAGTTTGGTGACCTCGACAACTTCATCGACTTATGTGACATCATCGAATCACATGCCAAGCAGGATTCACTATGGGCCGAAGAGATAGCTAAGGTGACCGATACGTTGCCAGGACAAGTGCAAAGATTTATGGAACATCCGATGAAGGCTCAAACCGTGCTACAACAATTAAACACTAGTCTAGTGAAGTATTGAGCGCATGAGGTAGAGATCAAAGGATTATACGTGGCTCTGGTGGAGCAACACAAGCTCCCATGGGCCCAAACCTACGAAGTGTTGTTTATTAGTTGGTCTGAGTATGAGAAAATTCATCCTTTCAAAGAACTATCTTGAGTTGACTGATAAAGAAACTGTTAGAAGATGACGCCATGTGGCGTATTTTTTCTTTGCTTAACCTGCATTTAGCCATTGTTTTCAGTTGAACTTTAGGTTATAAATAAATACATCGAACAATTAGTTAGAGGTCAATGGTTGTGGAAATAACTCTTTCTTTCTGGTTGTTAAGAATTATTTTGAAGCTACTTTGAATTGAGAAGTCCTTCTAGACCAAAGACAAGTTATTTTCATCAACTGCATGTGTGATTGAACGTGGAGAAGAACTATTTCCTATCATGTTTCATGAATGATATTGTAATGAGTAAGAGCAATTAATAATGGTGTTAAGTTATATGGTGCAATGTTTTGTTGTTCTTTGCTTTAATGATGAAGATGAATCGTTGTGTTATTATGTGATGAATGGTTCTAGTAGATGAATTATTTTGCTTGCCATTACCTCATTGCATATGCGTTTTCTTTATGGTAGTTAGTATCTCAGGAAGTAATTGGATGCTCACATGGTTAATGTATTAGTACTAGGCATGTGGTATAAAATTGTCGTCTGCATGCTTGAGCAACGAGTTATCCCAAGTTCAACCTCTTCCCCTTAGTTAAGATTAATTCCATTTTTGTTGCCAAGTTGGTTTATACCAACTTACATCTCATTTTGGTCCCACCCAAGAGAAAATATACAAAAAAGAATGGTCCAAACTGAAGGAAGAACCTTCACAAGAAAACGTAAAGCCCATCGATAATTTGGTCAGATTGTAAGATCTGGATAACCATTCCAGTATTAAACACTGCAGAGTCTAATTGGGCCTCGGTGGCGGGTTTGGTTCCTACTGTTGAATCAAGGGACTTAAATCCCATCAACAGTACCACAAAGGACAATTTTTCCTGCAGGCCCATACTGACCAGATTTTCCTTCTGACATAAGGAACATGACAGACAAGAGAAGACATACGACACTGGAGAAGAGGCGCCCAAGCAACAAGACATGTCTACTATTTTGACTATAAATACATCAGATGAATGATATGTAAAGCAGGGGGTTTCGACCCAAGATCGGAGGAAGTTTTGAGAAATGTTTATGACTGTATATTTTAGTTTGTAATTCAGAGGGGCATGTGGCTGTAAATTGTATGTTATTGAATATTCATATGATCTATTTCATTAGATTTTTCTTCTATGTTCTCTGTTCTATTCTTCATCTTGTTTCAACGTATTGTTGATTTTAAGGATTAAAATCTGCCTTTGATTGATAGATTCTTGATGTGGTAGAGGATCTGTTGTAAGCTCTCATATTTATTATTGTTTACTCTTCAGACACATATAAATTCTCTTTGCAGAGAGGATCTCTGTTTAGAAAATATTCCTCTTTATGTTATTCTCTTATTCTTCTCTTCATCATTATGCAAATCTTTTGTCTGATAGGGAGCTTAAATGCCTTCAATGAGTGGATTGTTTATGACTCCATAGCACAATGGTCCATCACTGATCTGCAATGATATATGTTGTCTTTTTCTTTCTTTAAAGTCTTGTTGATCCACCTGCTCAAATAATTTTAATCCATTTACATTTTGATGGGTATTGGGCTTATCCTCTAGCAATCTGAGGGTGACTCTCAGTGCTAACAGTGTCCATGACATTAGGGGATTCATACTGATTTTTGATGTAGAAATTTCAATTCTTCAATGGAATCTCATTATTTTCTTTAGTTTTATGAGTTAGAATTTTCCTCTAGAATTTATTAGGATATATCTTAAATAGGTGCAGAAGCTTCTATTGGTTTCTATTAATATAGTCTTTTTTTCTGTTTAATTAAGGTTTTGTATCTATTTATATTATCATATTTTAAAGATGCATTTGAAGCATTTGTAATGGATTTTCAAGCAATTTTACATTCATTGTTATACCAAGGGTTAGTTGTACTATTATTTTTTTTACGTAGGACATCAATAGAGAATTTGTTGATGGAAGTAGAGAGGCTTGTTGTAAAATTCTGATAGCTAGCTTCAATATTGTTCTGATATGATATGAGTTTTAAAACATTACTTAAGTCTTTTAAGAAAAGATCGACTTTTTATTTGTCAAAAAGTAAGTACCTTTGATTGTAAGAGTGCTCTTCAACAAAGCTTTTATGCATTGCAAAGTTAAGAGTCAGAGTTAGAAGTCTATGATCAGAGTCAAGTTCATGATCATGATCAACTAAAAGATCAAAGTTTACTAATTAATTGTATATTTAATTTTACTTTTTATTTTTATAAAAAAATTAAACATCTATATATTAAAAAATGTGTTTTTTTCATATAAATAAAAACAAATAATTGAAATATAAATGGTTTTCAAAATATTTTTTCCCTCTCAAAAGAAGTGATGATTTATCTTCCCTTTGGTTTTCCATATGGTGTTTTAAATGTCTACAATATCGATCACACACACTTTGAAGAGAATAATAGAATTCATGAGCTTATCTTGTCTTATGTCTCTCCAAAGTTGTATGTTCTCATTCTTAATCACCATCTTGTCCCATGCATGTTCCATCTCTACGAAATTAATTATTTTATTATGATGAGGTACCCATCTCTTCACTTGTTAATCTAACTCTATATAGAGGCACAAGTTCAATCAATTCTTCCATTTTCTTCCTAGTCCAATTATTTTATTATGACGAGGTACCCATCTCTTCACTTGTTAATCTAACTCTAAGGGCACAAGTTTAATCAATTTTTTCATTTGCTTCCTAGTCCAATTGACTAATTTTTTATGTTTCTCTTCTGAATTCCATGGAATGTTTGGCAAACATATTAGTGAATATGGAATAAATAACTCTAGTTTATGCACATAAATAAGGTAGAATTTTTTCAATGATATGTTTTCTAGATTTTCTATTCTTTGAGTGTGAGTGTAAATTGCCTATAACTCTAGTTTAGGCACACATAAATAAGGTAGAATTTTTTCAATGATATGTTTTCTAGATTTTTTATTCTTTGAGTGAGTGTAAATTGCCTCTAGTTGGTTTGTTATTAGTTGTTTATGTAGATACATTGAAGAAGTAATTTGTAATTTCAACCAATTCACGAGTATCCCGATCTCTTACCACATTGTCTTACCATATTGAGATTTAGAGTGAATAAATCTTAAAAGATGAAAAGTAGCATCATTTATGAGTGCTAAAATTTAGAGTGAATAAATCTTAAAAAATGAAAAGTAGTATTATTTACTAGTTCTCTCCAAACATAGCATGCACATGTTCATGACAAATTCCTTACTATATAGATGAGATGGAATTTATGTTTGCATCCAAATTTATAATAATCTAAAAAATCAAAATGTTGTTTGAAAATTAAAGAACGAGAATATTCAATTGTTGATTCTTAGTGTATGTACGTATATATGTATGTATGCACACATATGCATGCATGCACGCGCGCGCACACACACACACACATCAAGTAGGTCTAGCTTGTCTAGTTGGGAGGAGATGTTATCCTCCTCACCCGAGCTCAAATACCACTTGTGACATGTTCACTTTTTGTGAGATGATTGTTGATTGGATCTCTTCATGAGTCAATTGTCAACTAAGATTGGCAAGGTTAAGCTCGAGGATGAGACAAGTAGTTACATGTAATATATAAATTAAAATGATATTAAACTTAAAAATAACTATTAAATGTTTAAATTAATTAACAAAATTAAGTTTATAAAAATCAATAACAATGAGGAAAAGAGAAACTTATTTGAAAATGACACATGGATCAGATTTTGAGGTTGTTGTGTGTTATGCACCAAACACCCAAATAGCATAAAAATAAAATAGAAGTAACTCCACTCCCTGAGAATGAGATAGAAGAATGAATGAGAAGCCTATTCTAGGGGGCATCCTCCTTTACAATATAACAAATGCATGAGATGATATTATCTCTGAAAATAGGTCTCCTTGGTATATAGGAGACAAAGGGTACAATTACAATTAAAGGGCCTAAACAACTGATACAAAAAACACTTGTATAATAAAAAAAATGTGATAACTCAATATCTATGGCTTAATATTGTGGTCAATTAATGGTAACATGCAATGGGCTCCCTAGAGCTAGCAACAACAGAACACTAGCTTAATTTTCTTTCTCTAGTGTTAATTGTCATCTAATGATATTTTCCTAGTGCTCTATAAGGTTTAGGTAAACAATAAGCTCACAATTATGTGCATAGAGTTTCTTGTCACAATGACAAGGCTCCTAAAGATCTCAATCCAACCAAAAGTGTAGATCTATATCTCGTCGGTGTAGTTTCTCCTCTTGTTTCTGACAATATTGATGCTCACTCTCAAGTTGTCATTGTAGATACTCCTTACATTGACAATAATGTTGCTACTAACTCTCTAATAGTCATTGTATCTAATCCTCGAATTGATGAGTATTTTACAACTCACTCTACTATTGCAAGATGCTCTCTACATTTCTAGTTGAAGTCCTCTCTCTAATGCTCCCTACATCTCTACCTTAGGGCCTCCTTCTACTAGAGACCAAATCTAGACATACGACAAGATAATATTTTAATGTTGTTTCTCACACATAATTATGGGTAACATGTTTTGATGAAGCCTCTTGTTTGCCTAATATCCTACCATATCATTATTGTATCCTAATATGAGGTGGAATACTATGTATCCTTATATCATCATTGATAGTGGCAGGTAGATTCCACCAATAGTCAACTTCCATTCCTCTAACAAACTCTACAAGTATTTGTGAAGAAAAATTCAGTTATACAATTTTGTGGTTAGTTCATCTTGCATAGTTTACTTGGACAAATCACAAGAAAGCACAATTTCTTATGTCGTCATGTGTGAAACATATATCATCAATGGTAAACCATATTTACACATTTTTTTCCCTAGAGGTATCCTCCAATTTTTGTAGGATGGTATCACTCCCATTGAACTCCCTCTATGTTTATATCAGTGTTCACTAGACCAAGAATTTGATCCAACATTAAAACTCATTGAAATGGATGCAACAGTGAATAAGATTATCCATAGCATCCCTTTCTAGTCTCAACCTTGCCATCAATTCTTGATCATGTGGCAAGCATGATCTTGTACACATTTTAATGTTGAGATACAACCACCTAATACATTGAACCCCCATTGACATCAAACATTGTCCAATTCTTGGTCGAGTGATTTGGTATCAATTTGGAAAAATCTCAATAAGTTGGTTCTTGTTTTCTCCCATGTCATCGTTAATACTAATCATGTCATTAGTGTTGACCCTTTTCATAGATATCCCCACAACAATATGTGTGCCCCCCACAAGCACCTCAACCCTGAGTTCCAAGTTATCATTCTCTCTCTCTCTCTCTCTCTCTCTCTCTCTTTGAACCCATGTGGTTGAGCCTATTTGAAAAAATCATTACCACCCTATGAAAAATATGATTACACAACAACATTCTCGCCATGAACCCTAGCAAGAACCAACACATCAACATTCTCACCACAAATTCTAGCTAACACCACATCAAAATTATCACCATGAACCCTAGCCACCACCACTATGAGATTTTACTACTCAACTTAAAGCTTGTTCATTGAATCAACATAAAAAATGTCAACAACATATAGAAAAACATTCTCACCACAAACCCCTGTAGATACCCCATCAACGTTCTCACCACAAACCCTAGTAGATACCAGATCAACATTATCACCATGAAACCTAGCTACCAAAACTATAGGATTTGTTTACTCCACTTAGAGATTATTCATTAAATCAACAAAAACAACAGAGGTTGTGGCCGAAATTTCTTCAAAAAGTGTATGGAGTGAAGGCACATATTTAAAATATCAATAAATTATGGTATTTGTATAGGCTCGCCTCATGACTTTATTATAATGTGCATAAAAATGTTGATCAATGTTGTTGAACAAACATGACAGGTGATTCTCTTCCAAAAGTGAGGTACAGACTCTACAACTTCTATTTTAGTTACATCAATTAAAATCGAATAAAGACACCGAATTTCCTATTTTGAGGTTAAATTTAATTTTAAAATAATTTGGTTCATCCTCATGGAACAAATTCTCATTGTTTTAGGAGTGTTTTATATTAATTTTGGTATAAATCTTCCCTATATCGATTGATATTTAAACCAACATATATTAATACACAATCAATATCATATTATGTTTCAAACATATTGATCTACATTGAACTCCACAATCCATAAATTCAATATTTCCAACCCACATTCAGTATTCATTCATAATTGATCCATATATCACTAGATATACATAAAATTTAATCAATATATAAATCAATATTGTTGACATCAAACTCCAAAACCATAAATTCAAAATAATTGACATGCATGTGGTCTTTGGCCATAATGAATCCTAATTTCAATGTGTATAATCCTAATATCAATTTATATAATCAATCATTATAATCAATCATAATGATTGTTATACAAAATAGTTGATGTTTCAAAAATATTGAACTACATTAACACCCACAAATAAATATTAAAATTGATATCTCTCAATTGCATGGCATATTCAGACACAATCTATCCACTTGCAAGTCAATATATATTAAGACATAACAATTTATACGTAGTTCAATAGTTATTAAGCCCTTCGACCCATAAATTTGAGATCTTTAACCTCACTAGAACGTAAGGTCATATTATCAACCTTATTTTTTTTGTAATTTGTTGGTTCCTAGTTTACGTTTGGTTCCTAGTTTACGTTGAAATTTTAACCTTTTGAATATTATTTGCAACAATTTTCTTATAGGTGATTTTTTTACCTAATTTTCATAGTCTTTTTTTATATTAAATATCAAATTTGAAATGATGGCTGATATTGAATAGAATTTTGGTCAAAATCAAAGTTAAAATACATGTCCATATTGAGTTAGAAATCAAAGTTGAAATATAGGTCCTCTCACATAAACTTATTGATGTTCGGCCAGACAAACTTGTGTCGACTTGGCGAAATGGACGCACAGGCAACAATTATATAGCAAAACGACTGGACAGATTTCTGGTGGCAGAGGATCTTCTTCTGGAAGGCCGTTTTTTTCGCTCCTAGGTTGAATACCCCTTTGTTTCTTATCATGCTCCTATCTTGCTACAACTTGAGAACATTACTCCTCCCAAAGCCTACCCTTACAAATTCAATCTAATTTGTCTCTCAGATAAAGACTATAACAACTTGGTAAAAAATCTGTGGATTGATCAAGTATATCTACAGGAAGTTGATATACAGTGGCACTTCATTTGGAAATTACAGGATCTGAAATTACTTACCAAAAATTGGTATAAGGAGCAACGAGCCCGAGATTTTAAACATCTGTAATTTCTAGAATAAAAAATCATTGAACTGTTAAAGGAGAAAGTGGATGGTATTGTACATTTGGTGAAAGAAACCCTTCTCATCAGATTTGAAACAAAAATAAATAAAATTCTTAAATCACAAGAGGATCGATGGCGCCTCAAAAGATGAGATCTTTGGATACAAAGAAGTGACAAAAACACAAGGTTTTTCCAACAGTTTTCTAATCAGAGATGAATTAGTAAACACATGTGGGCAATCAAAGATGATTCGGGTCATCTTCATACTGTTCAGGCGACAATAACCAAGGAGGCCGAAAATCATTTTAAATCTTTCTACAATCACTTTGAGTCAGCTCCTATAATAGAACAAGTAGAGGTGGCTAGATTATTTAACAATTGGATTACTGAGGAGGAAGCTAAAGAACTCTTTCTATCAATCACCTCCTAAGAACTAAAATCGATCTTATCACACTTCAAAAAAGAAAAAAGTCCAGCCCGGATGGTTGGACTATGGAATTTTTTACACATTTTTTTTATTTGATTATTGAGGAGCTTCTAGCACTGGTGGAATCGATTCAAACTAGACGTCGTATGGCTAGAAACATTAATTCCACATTTCTGGCCTTGATTCCTAAATCCAACAGTCCTCAGACCTTTGGGGACTATCAACCAATCTCACTTTGTAATCTTATTTACAAATTAATCTCTAAAGTCTTAGCCAACTACATTAAGCCGATCTTGTCAAAGAATCTCTCAACAGAGCAATTTGGTTTTCTGGAGGGGATATTGATCCATGATGCTATTGGAACAACACATGAATGCATTCATAGCATCAAATAGAATCATTTTAAGGCCCTGCTACTTAAAATAGACCTTCAAAAAGCCTCTGATTGCGTCAACTCAGACTTCCTGAGACTAATCTTAATCTAGGTGGGATTTGGGCCTCAGTTGACAAGATGGATTTTGGAATGTGTTAGCTCTACATCTATAGTTTTCTTAGTAAATTGAGAGGCCACCATTTTTTTCAAGATTGGTAGAGGCCTTCGACAGGGATGCCCACTCTCACCATTTCTCTTCATCCTTTTGATGGAAAGTTTGAGTTTACTATTAAAATCCAGTCAAAGAGAAGGCACTTTATCTGGAATCAAAGTCACTAGATTGACTAAAATTCTCCATCTTTCTTTTGTTGACGATGTGTTACTAATGACTAATGCATCTGTGCAATAATGGCAAGAGATCAACCAAATCATTCTTTTATTTTGTTTGGTCTCTGGCTTAAAAGTAAATCTTAACAAATTCTTTGTTCACTTTTCGAGTCTTGAGGAGACAGAACTTCACCCACTCAAGCAGCTACTCCCGTATAAGTTCACCGACCTAAAGGGGGGTTTAAATTACCTGGGGTACTTCCTAAAATATGGAATACAGAAAAATGAAGATTGGATTTGTCTCATAAATAAAGTGGAAAATATGATTAGCCATTGGAGCTTTTGTTGATTGTCATTGGGCGACAGACATACTCTATGCAAATCTGTTATCGAAAACTAGCTTGTGTACTGGTTATCACTTGTTGTTGTCCCTTTGTCCATTCTCCATAGAATAAGGAAGCTCCTGAATAATTTCTTGTGGAAAGGAAACACAGATACACACCATTACCATCTTGCAATTTGGGAATCACTCGCTCGCCCAAAACGATTTGGAGGTTGGGGTCTCCTCAACATTATTACTTTTAGAAAAGATTTAGCGAATACAACACTTTGGAGATCAATCAAAAGCAATGGTCTTTGGCAAAAGGTCCTGAAAGAAAATTATCTCCACTCCTTGTCATTTATTAAGTCTCTCCGCTCAGAATATTTCGCCCAACTCTTGGCATCCAAAATCTGGAAAAATCTGCTAAAATCAGTCTATATTATCAACAATTGACTCACTTGGAAGCTAGGATTAGGAAATCTTGTGGATATTGGGAGAGACAGAATATTGGATTTGGGCATGCGCTCTTTCCTTTCATCTCGCCTCCGGTCCACTCTTCAACAAAAACATATTACTGTTCTAGCTCATGCATGGAAAACACTACATCAATCCTCCAGTTCATCTCAGTGGATTGACAGTTCCAATTTAGATCTCACCAGGGACATAGCATCAGAGTGGGATATATTCAAAAGAGCGCTTCAAGCCTCAGGAATCACCATAACAGATAGCGAAGATGAACTTCACTAGATCGAGAGGAATGCCTCCGGGATTATTGTTGATACTGAAAGGGAGGTGAATCAGTATCAAGTACAATTTAAAAACTTTTTCAACTTATACTTAAACCATTCAAATATATCCAATGAGAAATGAACAATAGTATAAGAGTTACACCAATACACCACAATACACCATGCACAATATATGAGAAATACTCAATAGTTATTGTTGAAGGGAAGTAATGACTTCCAAAGGTAGCTACAGCTTCCAAATGTAAAGGGTGGGATAAACCTCCAAGAGGAAGATAAAATCCTCCAATATCAAGAGAGATTTTAACTATCCATCCTTGCCCCTTCCTTCCACCCAAGAATATATGAGAGATAATAAAACTTTACATTAAATCATCACCATCAACCAGTCATCACATAGAACCTGATAATGCTTCTTGA
>SNQJ01S0034994.1:2098-42021 GCA_010110895.2 Picea sitchensis
TCAGGTGTTAAGATATGTTTGACTTTAGTGAACCGGTTTCTTCCTTCAAACCAAGTACATGAGATGTTCCAAGTGCCTCTTTAGTGTCGTCATTGTGATAGCATGGTTCAACAACATTTGCGACACTTTGTAACCAACTTGCGACATTTGCGACAAGTCGTAAAGGAGTTGCGACACTTGCGACAAGTGAGAGGCATATGCGACACTTATCCAGCTGAGTGATTTTGATGTGTAACAAAGAGTCCTAACCGTTGATCTCGGAAGGACACGTGTCAACATCCCGAAGAAGTCATCAGGATAACAGTGTCATCGGGGTTTTGTTCAGTCTGAGAATCGAGACCTTGTGGTCCTCGAAATCCCGAGAACGGATCCTAGCCGTTCATCTCGGCAGGACACGTGTCAGCGTTTGGGAGGCGTTGGGATTTTTACCATCGGAGATTTGTGGAGTATAGAACCGTTACATATTGAAATCACGATATGTGATTTCCCGATCAGATCTGGACTGCCCATTGTGCAGGACGCGTGTCAGGAGATCCCGTAATGTTGGGGATCGGGAAATCGGGGTTTTCGGAAACAAAAGACTCATACATATTGAAATCGCGATACGCGATTTCCCGATCAGATCTGGACCGTCCATTGTTCGAAGACGCGTATCAGAGGATCCCGTAGAGTCGTGGATCAGGAAATCGGGGTTTTCGAAGATAAGGAAACTATGTCGATAGGAATCGCGATCGGCGATATCCCGACGGTGACGTAAGCAAGGTGGGACCACTAGAGTTAGAGTGAAGGACAGGTGTCCATCATCTGGGAAGAGTCAGGAAACCCGTAGAAAAATTCTGGTACAATCATAGTCGTCCATCTGTGAGACAGGTGGCTACCAACGAGAACCATCGGTGATTGGCCCATCGGGAAATCGGCATTTCCAAGGACAAGAGAACGGGGAAGTCCCAAGTGAGAACCCAGACATAACCCGAGCCATCCGTTCAGAGGGATAGGTGTCAGAAATCCGGAGAGAGTCGAGATATTTTCCATCGGCATATCGAAGATCCTGAGGTCAAGGGAATCAGGACGCTATAAGTCGCGAACCCCGAGAGCTCATCTTGACCGTCCACCCATTTAGGACGCGTGTCGGAGAGACGGAGCCATCGGGATATCGACATTCGGGAAATCGGAATTTATGAGGTCGAAAGAACCGGGACATCGAAAGTCTCGATATCCTGGAGGAATCGAGACCGCCCGCTCGAGGATACACGTGGCAGAGATCGAAGCCATCGAGGAAGGCCCGACAAGGAAGCCGTCTATCGACGTTTGGGTCATCGGGAAATCTGGGATCCTGGTGACAAGAGGCTTGTGCACTCTGAAAACCCGAACCGCGATACCCCGATCAATGGGGGAAAGTTGTCAGCGTATTCGGAGCAGTGGAAGCCCCCTTGAGTGGGAACCAACTGTTGGCACCGCGGATAAGGAGGTCAGGAGTCGTTGATCTCAGCGACTGCTCACCACCGTTGATTTTGGTTACGGAGGAAGGGTTTCCGGGTGACGTCAAATCGGGAATTTGTGCATCGGGAAATCGGGGATTCCGTTGACAAGAGGTTTGGCGCATTTCGACACGCGAAACCCTGAACTCCGATAAGAGATAAGACTGTGGTCACAGGTTAATGGTCATAGGGTTCGATGCCTATAGCCAGGGAGGGGCTAAGGCCAAAAAGGAGTTCATCGGCCATCGAAAATTACAGAGTACAAGAACCCTTGACTACGGGAGAGACGAAACCCCGATAACTTGAAATTAGGATCAGGGAAGACTACGGTCTAGGTGAAGGAAGCCGTATAGGTGAATGAAAGACCCATGGACCGGGTTTGGCATTTTGCGGCTACAAGCTTCGGGGATTCTCATTGTTGAGAACTAAACCCAAAATTTTTAAATTACGATAGTGGGTGTGTTACAACTCTCATGAGGATCTTGAGAGAATCGAGAGACAAACCCTACTGCAAAAGAGTTGTCGGGACATGTATATGTCAAATACAACAAACTCCCAACTAGTTGTTGATACAATGAAGGATTAACATGTGGTGAAGAGAAACTAGCAAAAAGGGTAAATCCTGACTAAAATTGAGTAGGGGGAGGCTTACAATCAACCATGCCAAACTGCTTAAGTAAATCAAGTGTATAACCTACAAACCAAGAAAATAATGCAGAAGTCCTAGATTTTTCATATCAAACTATCCCATCGATGCCTTTTGAACACTCTAAATCATAGATGAAGAACCTGTGATAATTAAATCTTCCACATACAGAACCAGAATTAAGAGATAAGTGCCCTATCTCTGAGTGTAAATTGTAGGATAAGAATGACAGCAATTGAACCCATCTTCTCATACCAAGCTTGAGAAGCTTGTTTGAGACCATACAATGAAAGTTGAAGCCTGCAAACAAGAGAAGAATCATGCACAAAACCAGGAGGTTGCTCCATGTAGATTTCCTCATTTAAATAACCATGCAAAAAGATGCTCTTCACATCCATATGGTAGACTTACAGCCACATCCATCTGGTAGACTTACCGGCCTTAGGAGGCAGCAAGAGAAATCACAAAGGATTATGGAATTTATCTTAGCAACAAGGGAAAAGGTCTCAGAGTAATAAATCCCTGAACAACCTGTGAAAAATCCTTGGCCACAAGACGTTTCTTATGCTTGTCAAAGTCATCTTCTTGGTTCTATAGACCTATTTACATCGAACTAGATTTTCTCGCTTAGGAGAAGGAATGAGATCCCAAGTGTGATTCTTCATCGAGGAAGAATACTCCTATGTCATGGCACCATCCGATTTAGACATCCCAAGAGCTTCAAAAAAGTGTTGTGGGTCATTTTAAATGGCATGATTCAAAAAGGAGACACCAATTGTTTGTGGTTGAATATCGTGAGGGACCATAGATGATTTTAGGGGCTAATTTTTTCCAATGGGATAATTTTCCATGGATTTTCCCAAAAGACGATTCTCCATATTCCATTTTTTTCTAAAAAGGATTAGCTAAAATTCCATAAAATAAAATTGTTTTACCTTAAAAATGGCCAAACTTTTATAGAAACTATATTAAATCCTTAGAAATTTGAATATTTTTTCAAAACTATCGCCAAACATTTTACATTTTGCATATTAAGGACTTGTAAGATTAGCCCATGTTTCTACATTTTAATATAAATTTTCATACTTAAAATTATCCTTGTTAGGCATGGAGGAAGAATAGTTAAAACCATAGCCATACATGTTAGGCCTCTTTTGCTCATGAAATCTCCTCTTGAGATGTTGTTCTCAGTCAAGTTGTATCTATTTAGGCTACTCATGTTTTGTTGTTGTTGATGGCATATTTTCTTCTAGTTGTCTTTCAACTTCAATATGTTCATTATCTTCTTCTTCTACAAATAAAAAATTGTCATCATGATCTACATTATTGTCATCATGAGAATTTAAGGGTGGAGAAGGAGATGATGTGGGGTTGAATCCCTCATCAAAATGGGTAGCTCTTTGAAATAATAGTTCTTTAGAAGGTTTACCAGATGAGGAAGAAGGTTTGGGCACTGAAATTTCGGGTTTCCTCATGGCCTCATTCAAAGCTTCAAGTTTCAACCAACATTTGGATTTGGCATGCTCGCTTGCGATAGAAAATACATTTTTCACTTGACTTTTTCTTCCTTTTCTTGGAGGAAGACTCACCAGACTTGGAAGATGATGGAAAATATTTTGTTTTCTACTGAGGCTTGGAGGTATACTCACCAACATGAGAAGAATATTACTTTTGATTATATCAAGTTTTTTTCTTACCTTTGGAGGTATGAGCCACAAAAGCTTGATTCTTAGAGCTAGAAAGAAAATCTAATTGCATAAGCTTAGATTGTTCCCTAGTAAGACGCTCACAGAAAATCTCAAAATAGGGTATTTTAAAATCACTTCCCACTGTATCCATGGTAGAATAAAATGTACAAGAAAATACTGTGAAAGGACCTTTTAGCTTGGATAAAATCAAGAAAATGCACTCTTCATTCGATTTGGTTTTGCCACATGCTTATCCACCAGTATCCCGAATTTGGAAAGATAAGCTTCAACGAATGCATTTTGATTAAATACATGTGATGAAAGCTCTACTTCCAATTGTAGGGCTCGAAATTCATTGACTTTATCAAATAAATAATCCAACTTTTCCCAACTTTGTTTTGGAGCTTTACATTCAACAATGTGAAACAAAAAACTATCTGAAACATGAAATCCAATGAAACTCGTGGCTTCATCAAGTTTGTTTTGATAGGAAAAAATCTCAATTTCCTTGGTAAGCATTGGTTGAGTCTCTTGGTAAGCATTGGTTGAGTCTCTACTAACATTTTCCAAAGCCCTTTAGATTGCAATGACTATTGCATTTTGAGTTTCCATGTGTGATAATTATGGGAAGTTAGGATCTCAACAATCCTTGATTCTACCATTTATTGATAGAGAAAACCAGATTTGTGATCCCAAACATGTTTCAATATAACTCAAACAATGCCAACAATATACTCTTGGTGATATTCACATTCCAATCAAATAGGATCTTTTTTTTTAATAATCGAACAAATTAAAACTTTGTTGGAAATACTTTTAGGAAATGGCATATCAAACTAATTTGAAATCTACTTTGTGAGAGATAGGATGCATACCAATAGTCCCCGAGGTGTAGGATAGTCAGTGACAGAGTGTGTTGTTAAGGCACTCTATGATGTTAAAGTCATTGATTCGAAACCCGCGGGAACAAAAAATCTAGCCATGTTAAGGGTTGGTGTGGCTCAGGCGATCCTCGAGTGATTTTGATGGCTTAGATGTCCCTGAGTCGCAGTTTCTTAGCCACAGGTTAGTCCCACATGTCACGGACAAACTAACAAAAAAAAAAAGATAAGCTGCATACCAATAACTGGAGTGATTCTTGGAGGTATATCATATTTGAATGATGACCAATCTTGAAAAAACCTTGGAAAAAAATGCCCGGGCCCCCACTGAAAAAATGGGTGCACTTCCTTAGGAAAATGGTTCTCTCTAAAGGTCATAGATCATGTTATATCACCATTGTAGAACCCCAAGCAAATCCTTTTTCCAAAAATCCTAAACTTTGGAGAAAAAAAAGACTATTTAGTTAGAAAATGTCCTTCAAATGATTTCACAAATTGGGTCTTTTACTTATCTAATTATTGAGAATAGAGTCACCACTTTGAAACTTACATGTGTATAAAAAAATATTTTATTAATATGTTTTCTCCAATATTAACCCCCGCCCCCCCCCACAGACACACACACACACACACACACACACACATATATAAGTTTCAAAGTGGTATTGTTATCCAAGATGTAGGGTATGCAAAATGTCCCTCTTCCTCCCAACATAAAAATAGTTAGAGCCATACTACACTAGTCTTATCACATATTTTCATATCTTCTTTCCTTAGTAGACAAATCTGGGTATGTGTTCAATCTTATATCTGGAGCAGTGGCATGGGCATCAAAGAAACAACCCATTGTGACTCTATCTTCTACTAAAGCAGAATATGTTGCAACAGCTGCAGCTGCATGTCAAGGTGTGTGGATGAGAATAGTCTTGAATGAATTGTTGCATGACCAAAATGATGCAACCCAAATTGTTTGTGACAATAAATCTGTTATTGCATTGTCAAAGAATCATGTTTTTCACAAACAGAGTAAGCACATTGATACGAGGTATCATTTCATTCGTGAGCTGGTAAATGGAAAAAAACTTTATGTTCAGTTCTGCAGGTCTGAAGAACAATTTGCAGACATATTTACGAAGCCTTTGGGAAATGAACTGTTTATAATCCATAGAAGAAACATTGGAGTTTGGAAGCTGTAATGCATTGTTTACAACAATTTTGTTTTTACTTGTTTTAGTTTGTTTTTCTCTGAAATGATTAAGAGGGAGTATGTCCGAAATTAATCATTTCATCACCCATGCTTAAACTATGAATCGATGGTCGTCTTGACCTTTCAAGAATCAAGGGTTAAACCATCGATTTCTATTTTGTCTTACATTGCCTAAAATCTTTTAGAAGATCGGAGGGGCATTCTGTTCATGTTTAAATACCACAGTTTTAATTGTAATTTAATAGACATGGAATATGATAGACAAGAATCTTGAAAGCAATTTCTGAATAAAATTCTGTTATTGGAGTGCTCAACATTTATAATTTTGTTTTTGACTCATTGAGTTTGTAAACTCTGTTCTGGCAATTTCTTCTTCGAATCATCTGCCAGTTTGTTCAATTGAGCTGCTCACCTTTTAACACCCTTTCTCACATATCACAACTCGGTAATTCCTATTTCATTTTGTTTTTGTGTTTGGCATTTTGCAATTGTCGATACCTGAAACCTCGAAGTAGCGGGCCCCACAAATTTCTCGCCATATAGCGACTCGGGGGATTGTTTCATTTTGTTGGGCGCTTCCAAACGTTGATACCACGAGGTCCCGATCCCACAGCCTTTTCATGATTTTGCGTCTCGACAATCCTGGCTGTGTTTCGTTTTGGAATCGAGTGTTTGTAAACGCTGATACGCGACCCTTGGTTATTCACAAATAAGAAGTATTGGAGAGTCTGTAATGTCTTCCGATTCGGGAACGTTATTGATAAAGTCATCTCCATGAGGAATAGGTGGATACAGATCTCCAAAGTCTTCCAAGGAAATATCGACCTCCGCTTCCACGAAAAGAACACCTTCACCAATGCAGTCAACTGTGAGTTTACCGTTATCTGCATCTCTCAATCTTCTGGCAAAAGGATAGTAATGCTCCAGAAGCTTTTCTAAAGCCTCTTTGACAACTTTGACTGGATCCTCTTCACTCTTTTTCTTCGACGAGTCGCTGCGATAAAATAGAAGATTGGCAATCTGATACCTTGTTCCCTGTTGATCGTCGATGTTGGAAAGATAGAGCGATTGACGAGGTGTAGGGTGACTCGGGGCCACAAATAGAGGTGGTTTCCTGGTGATCCTGAAATTTGGAGTGGTACTTTGAATGGCACAGAATACTACAGAAGAAGAAAAGGAAGCAGCCAAACGCCCTGCTGCTACGACCATGGAAGCTCACTAAATATTAGAGGGACAAAAGATAACTGCAAATACTAAAACCTTCTAATCTACCCAGAGAATACTAGTAGATCTGTTGTGTGTAATTACAAGGAAGAGCTCCTCTATTTATCATTATCATAGAGTGAGGGAACATAACATTGAATGTAGTTGGTTGGGAAGTTGAGCTATTGCAATAAATAGGTGTTTGGAAGTTCACCTAATGGAGTGATTTAAGTAAACTTAATCACATGGTTATGTACACAAACACCCTCTTTATAAATGAAATTTAGGGAAGTATGAAAAGACACCAAGGTACTTAGATACAAATTTGGAAAAAATGAGAAAAACTGGTAGGACCATAGATAGTGAGGGATTGTAGATGATTTTTGGGCTTAAATTTCTACAATGGGATAATTTTCCATGGTTTGTCTCAAAAAAAGATTCACCAGATTCCATTTTTTCTAAAAAGGACTAGCCAAATTCCATAAAATAAAATTATTTTACCTTAAAAATTATCAAAAATTTATAGAAACTATACAAAATCCTTAGAAATTTGAATATTTTTTCAAAACTATCACCAAACATTTTACATTTTCATATTAAGGACTAGTAAAATTAGTCCATGTTTCTACATTTTAATATAAATTTTCATCTTCAAAATTCATGTGAGGGAGAGGCATAATAGTTGAAATCATAGTGATACATGTTAGGCCTCTTTTGTTCACGAAAGCTCCTCCTCAGATGTTGTTCTCAATCAAGTTGTATCTATCTAGGCTACTCATGTTTTGTACTTGTTGATGGCAGATTTTCTTCTAGTTTTTTTTTCATCTTATATATGTTCATTATCTTCTTCTTCTACAAAAGAAAAACTTTCAGCATGATCTACACTATTGTCATCATGAGAATCTAAGGGTGGAGAAGGAGATGATGTGGGGTTGAATCCCTCATCAAAATGGGTGGATCTTTGAAAGAATACTTCTTTAGAAATAGGATCAAATAACTTATATACCTTCATATACTCACAATAACCAAAAAATATCAATGGTTGGCTCTTCTTCTCCATAGTTTTGTGTGTTTCATATGGAATTAAGGCCCGTGTTGGACTGCAAAATAATCTAAAATTAGAGATAGTGGTCTTAACATGGCTCCAAGCTTCCTTTGGAGTCATATGCGGCCCTATGATGCATCTAATTCTAAATGTAATTGACACAATTTACTACTTCAACCATGAAAGAAAGAAGGTGCCATGTTCATGGACATAATCATGTGGTTTTTCATTTTTTTCAGTGTTTAGTTCTTTCTTTTAGCAATGCCATTTAGTTGATGGGTTTAGGGAACATAGTGCTAATATTGAATTCCTTGTTCTCTACAAAAATCCTTGAATTCTTGATTATCATAATATTGAATTCCTTGTTCTCAAAAATCCCAGAATTTTGATTATCATACTCTTCACAAGCAATTATTATATGTGCTTAGTTTCTTGATAGAAAGAGAGGATTGCTTCTCAAAAAAATCCTTGAAGGTCTTAAAAGTAGAAAATACCTCTCTTGTACTTAAGAAAGTACACCAAAGAGAAACTTGAGAAGTCATCAATGAATTTAGTGAGCGCATACTTAGCTCCTGAAAATGAACGAGTTAGCAATGACATGAGATCACTATCTAGCAACTCAAGAGGTGTCATAGCATGCAAGGTATTTCCTTTAGGAAAATGATCTTGATGTTGTTTCTGAAGGACACAATCTAGACAAAATCCATTAGTACAAGAAACTTTAGGAAGACCAAGCACCAAATTTTGTGGTTTCAAATGCTACAAATATATATAGTTTAGATGTACAAATTTTTCATGTCAAATCCTACTCAAAGAATCGACATGTGTATTGAAAGAGGAACTAGAGGAAAGATCAAAAGAATAAAACCTATACAACCAGGAACTATGATCAACTCTTCCAAAATAAACAACAATGTCTCGATTCTATTGCTCTCAAATGACCACATTGTTAGGAGAAAACTCTATTGTTTTCCCATTACCAGAATGACAGATCTAATACATAGAGATATTTGCAGAGATGTCATGAACAAGACGAACATCATTGATGTGCCCATCATCAAACTGCACATTGCCTTATTCTAAAAGATCAAGCTTTGTCGAGTCTTCAACTGCAATCTATGAAATGCTACATTTGGATGTGGAAGGAAACAACACATGAGAATGAGTCATGTGGTGTGATGCACCAGAATCAAGTATCCAGATTTTTAAAGATGCATATAAATCTTGAGAAGATAAAGCATGCCATTTACTAGATGAAGAAGGTTTGGGCACTAAAATTTTTGCTTGCCTCATGGATTCATTCAAATCTTCAAGTTTCAATCAACATTTGGATTTGGCATGCTCACCCGCCATAGAAAATACATGTTTCACTTGACTTCTTCTTCCTTTTCTTGGAGGAAGATTCACCGAACTTGGAAGATGGAGGGAAATATTTTGTTTTCTGTTGAGGCTTGTAGGTCGACCCACCAACGTGAGAATAATATTACTTTTGATTGTATCAAGTTTTTCTCTTACCTTTGGAGGTATGGACCACAATATCTGGAGTTGAGGCACATGTCCCATGATTTATCTAACTAGGATATAGATACAAGATTTGGATTTGAGTGTAAGAATAGAAATCCAAGCAACTCCTCAAAAAGCTACCTCCCGATAGAATCCCAACTCAACAAAATATGACTAGAGTTGAGAGCACCATGACCAATATTGAAAAAACCTTGGAAAAAAATGCCCAAGTCCCCACTAAAAAAATGGGTGCACTTCCTTGGGAAAAGGGTTCTTGCTAAAGGTCATAGATGATACTATATCACCGTTGTAGAACCCCAAGCAAATCCTTATTCTAAAAATCCCAAGCTTTTGAGACAAAAAAACTATTTGTTTAGAAAATCTCCTTCAAATGCTTTCACAAATTGGGTATTTTAGGCCAGATGCCATTGCCAATATGTATAAACTAGATGCACCTACAGTTTGTCTAGATGTCAGTTATTAAGAAATCCATTCAGAAGAAAGTGGAGGGGGAAGAAATACAAATGGAGGATTTAATTAGGAAATGGTGGCAGGATCCTAATTCCTTCAAAGTTATTGGAGATAAAATTTACCATGGTCCATGGTTGAGGTATCCTTCCAAGCTGACAAACATCATGCTCTATCGCCTTTATGGTGAGAAGGATAATTCTAAGTTTAAATTGAGTTGGGTTCCCCTGATTCACCAAGTTCTTAAAGAAGGAGTATTTAATTGGGCTCACATCCTCTCTACTAACATCAAGCAAGAGGTTCAAAAATCCCAAGAAGCACCTCCAAGGTATTTCTCTGGATTCTTTATGCCTGATTATTTAACTGGTGTTGTTTATGAGGTCACAAATTTTCCTCTGCTAGCCTAGAATTGGTTTCCTTTTGAAGAGGCAGTCCACATATACTTTTCTAAATGTGGGAATTAACTGTAAATTTTTTTTCTATGATATCTATAGTTATTTCATGATTTCCTTGCACCTTATTTTGAAAAATCAACTAACCCTAAGATTTATTGAGGAGGCCATTAACACTCTTAAGGAATTGGGTGATTGGTTTATTGATGAGGAATTCTCCTACATAATAATATATGGGTGCAAAGGGGCTCCCTATCATCTACCTAGATATGTTCCAGGAAGACTTTCTCTTAGAGAGATAACATACCAAACCATTAGTGTTGGCATTGTTGTCTTTTTTGTCAAGAATTCATAAAAGACAATGTCCTTCCTTCCCAATTTCATTAGGAATATTTTATTTTTCAAATGAAATCCATGATCAAATAGAGGTGGATAAAATGGAAAACATTTACCTAGCCCATGGGAATTTCAGAAAACATGGCCCAGTAGAAACTGTCAAAAAACACTGATAGTTCAATAAAACAATGTTAAGGCATACATTCATGAAGATGATCCATTTGAAATTATTTTTCAAATTTCTAAGAATTATTAGGAAGTGATTCATGGAAATGATGAACTAAGGAATGATCCCAAAATACAAGAAATATTTGACTGACAATTTAAAAGAAAGAAAGATTTCCTAAAGGGTAATAATGAGAAACAATGTAGTGTAGAAATAGATGTTGATGAAGAAGAGGATGAGAAATCAAAATCTTAAACAGGGAATGACATTAGCGTATCTACATCTGAAACACGAATGAACAAATATGATCAGCAAAGTATTGCAATAGGAGAAGAGGAGTTGAACAAAGTAACATCATAAACATCTACAAAATCCTCTAAGGTAAATGCAGAGCTTAGTACCAACACAAGTACTGAAAATATTCACTCAGTTGTTGTTCCTACTATTTATGCCATTGATACTACTGATATAACTTCTATTCTAGGAAGAATGGTATCAACGTGTTTTAACCTTGATAGTTTTCAACCAATCGAATATATTGTTCTGTTATTGGATAATTACACCTTTTATGATACAACAAAGACCATTGCGGAAATAATAACTAGAAGGAAAAAGACAAAACACCATGAGGAGATTACATATGAAACAATGCAACTTTGGGATGTTGCACATCTAAAAGATGAAGAGTTTGCACAAGAATTTATTGATGCTCTAGGGGCATTTGCTAGTGCAAACAAATGGTCAATGAGCAGACTGTCTGCTCAGTTATAAAGGGAAAAGAAAAGAGTAATACAACTACAAGAACAATTGAAGTCACATGAGACCATTTGGTCAGAATAACATCAAACCCAACTCGATCAATGTACAAAATTAAATAAAATATCCTTGGATACCATTGAATAGATACGAACTAAAATAGATGATGTCAAGTCTGAACATAACTTAAAATTAGTTGGTTCTCTTGAGGAGAAGGAGAAATTGAGAAAATATCATGAGAACCAAGTGGACACTTTCGTTGTTCGATTAAATGAAATGAAAATCAAAATGAAAAAAATAGAAACCTTAAGGAAAGAAGCAATTGAGTTAAATAACAAATTGGCATCTCTAGAAGAACCATTCTATGCCAAACTCTATGAAATCAAAGAACAACATGAACAAGTGCTACAGTTTACTGCATAGTCTCAAACACAGTTTGAGAAAGAAAAAGGAAGCTCAAAGGTCATTTGATATTCTGAAGGCATGGGAAGCAACAAGGACCAATTTACCCAAAGATTATTCCAGGTGGACTAAGGAAGATAAAACACACATGAAAGCTTCATTAAACTATTGGCACATTAATTGTTTGTTCTCACGAGATTTGATTAAATAAACTGGTAAAATTTGTTCAGATATGTGGGATCAAGCTCTAGATATCATCGAGGATTATGAAATTCCTCATGTTCAGTTTCTTGGTGAATCGTTTCCCCTGTATAATTTCCTTACATATGTGAACCAACAAATAATCTCACGGGTAGATAAGGTCACGCATTTAAGTTTTGGAATGTTGATGTTGTTAAAGAGCTTATTATTCGACCAATAGAATGATCAAAAGCTATGGATAATTTCTTGTCCAAGTCTAAATCAAGAAATTAAGAGATTGCCAAAATAATTTATAGGTGTACTTGCTTAATGAATAAATCCCTCACCCACCTATGGTTTCACTAATATTAGAAAAAGTTATCTTATGGAAAACTCAAGTGCAAGAGTAAGGAGGAAAAGTAATCAGTAAGGAAGTCGCTACTAGAAAGGAGAATATCCTTCCTTAATATCAATTATCAATTCAAGTTGACATCTGGACCTATATGTTGAAACAAACGTGGAGACAATTCTAAATTTTAGGATCTTTTATTTTCTATTTATTGTAATTATGTAGACAGATATAAGGGGTTGGAAACTCTAGACAATGGTTAAGTACACTATTGTAAAAGCCAATTTTGTGGATTGGAAGACCTGTAGTGGAAGTATCTATATTGTGTTTTAATTGTCTTGGTACTATTATTCACTATCGAAATACACATTTTGCAAGCCATTATTATATTTATTTCATATTTATTCATGGAATGATGCTTATATTCTTTGTTTCTGCATTATTGTTATAATATTTGAAAAATTAATTTGGTTATTCCATTTTGATTGAATTTGATGAGATTGGTATTTAATTAAATATGAGCATATAGAAATCAAATTTTCAAATAAATATTTATTTGAATAGTTTAATTTCTAATGATCGTTTCAACCATTGTTTTCTTTTAGAACTATTTCTGGATGTTAAACAATTTATTCTTCTTCTCATATTTAATCTTCATTTTATGCTCCTGGGATCATTTAGTTTTAATTAGAAACAATAGTTAGAGTGAATTTAAAGTTAGTTTCATTTTATCATAGCTTAGAAGTATACACCTAATCATAATTGGATTAACCTTTTGGTTGATTTCAAATCCTCTTTAGTGGCAATCAGGCCCACATTCTGGTGAGTATTTCCATACCAAATGAGTTTAAACCTAATTCGGGCCTTGATCAAGCAATTTCTTCACGTTGGCTACCACAAATTTTTCCAAGCATCAACACCCACCACTTGAGGAAGATCCGTATGTGGGTATTGCAATAGATGGGATGGGTGTGCTAATGCTAGGTATACTCACGGAAGGAAAGGTAGACACAATTGACATCCCCCAAATGGAGACACCTGATGAAAATTTAAATATGGTGTTGGTCCTATGGCACTGATAAATGGAAGGGAGGAACATCATGAAGGTGCCTCCTGGGACACTTGTCAATGAGCTTGATGGCTTGGCCATACATGATGCAACACTTGGGCATGACATGATATGAGGATGACGAAACAAAGAAAAGGCCTCACCAAAGGATTCCCCAAACTGGATGAATAAGGGGTTGTCATAACCATTCAAAGGAGGTTTAAATGAGGTGGAGGACTTTTTTCGACCACATCAACTTCTACAAAATCACTCTCCTCGCACATTGTTTCATGCTCTTTAAATTATTTATCACCTACTGCTCACTTCTTAAGAGGTGGTTGTACCTCCGTGATAGGCATGCGTCCTTTTTGTCGATGGGACCATTGAAACGGTTGTTCAACCATGGTCAATAAAATATGTTATATAACCAAAACAAAAAATCAACCTATGGCCAACATAGACTTGGAACCAAAATGAACACCCCTAATAAATCTAATCTAACAACAAGAAAATCAAGGGATCAATGGTCCCTTTGAAAACCAAACCTCCGAGGGATGTCAATTCCCCAAAATATTGGCTAGGAAAGGTGAGAGGAATAGTTAATATAGGCCTCACATAAAAACCATGACTGGTGCAAGTTCCCTTTATTAAGGTGGGCACCCTTTGGAGGAACTAAAACATGGATTCAATGTCTACCCCAGATACTATAGGAAATTCCCACTCACGAACACCTCTATAGTTAGATAAGACAAGCCACTAAGATTACCACCTCACAATCGGTGACAGGGGAAATAGTCGAAGGTCCGAACACACGTATGGGAAAGGAAAATAAGCTTGAAGCCTTGAAAGTGCTACCTCAGAAACATGTGTGTGAACTTATGAAACCCCTATACACATAGTAGTCAAAGTAGTCTAGAAAACACCAAGACAAGCAGAGAGGGGATATCACCCTACTTTCCCCAATGCAACCTTATGATTTAATCCTATGTTAGAGGATATTCCTAACACACTCATTGTGACAATGGATTTATTCTCTCTTTAATGTCTGCTAGAATTTATTTTGTGGGATTAGAGAGTTTACTCTCCAATCCTACACCAAGGCCCTAAAATCCTACGCTATGTTGGTTTTCTAAAAATAAAAAGCATCTAATGATTTTTGGATTATATGTTCCTTTTATGGTTTTTTATTAGTTAATGGAATATATGAAACTTCGATGATGTTTTAGACTCACTCCCAATACAAAGAAGGACAAGTTTGATGCATCAATGCAACTTTTCACTTTCGATGAATTCTAGCTAAGGAAGGGGAGGGGAAATTTATTTGTATATTTTATAAAAAAGAAACAACCTCACAATCATCATCAATCATGAAATACAATCTAAAGAACTCAATAAGATCCTTTAACACAAAACACACCAATGCACTTTTTGTTTCAAAACTCAAAAGCTCTACCCTAGCAAATTGTGTGTGTGTGTGTGTGTGTGTGTGTGTTTCTGTCCTTTTTTGAATGCAAATTTCTTTAATCTAAGAAACTGAAAATTCATATCGGATTAGAAAACAACAAGCAAGGGCTCTAGGATATTGGTAGTGATGCATCGAATCACACTCCAATGTCTCTATGAAATCAAAACCCAAAATTTGAAAAATAATCTAGCAATGCAACACCTTTTAAACACCGAAAACTAGATGAAAAGAACAAACAAATACACTACCAGATATGAAAAGATATGTTGGGAAATCAACACTCACTAAGAAAAAAAAAAAAGCAAGAACACAATCCCAAATAAACATTCAAGAAACCTCAAATTCACTTCAAATTCAAACAACAAAGGAGAGACTTAAACAGATGAGAGACCTATGTTATCATATCCTTAACAAGCTTAGAAGATTAGGAAAAATTTAGATTTGATCAAGGAAAATAAAAAGAACTTAAAAAATAATCAACTACAAGGGCGGTCCCGACCCAATAGGTATGTAAACCACGACGAGTAGCTCTGGTATGGAATATTGAGTTGTGACTGTCTACACATTTTTGGGGAAAAGGCCCAGATATAGCCCAGATATGACATAAATGGAATATCTTCTCTCAGAGGGAGTGATAGGGAAGATAATAAGCTACACATAAGTTTTAGAGAACTAATAAGAAAGGGGGGAATTTAAACTAGAGAATAATCAAATATTATTTAACTCCATCTTACGGATAAGCAAGACCTCCCTTAGATCCACCCTCAATACAAGATAGACAGTGGGCCTAGACTTCTATGTATTTTTCCCTATATCTAAATAGATTCATTTCCTTTTAACCAAAAAGGAAGATAAACATACATTTTCAATCGACAGTTGTCCCTCATATGTCCTAGCTAATGCAACTCCCAAGATATAGCTCTAGCTCCTATGATCTACTTCCCGCACACAAGGAGACAAAAAACTACCAATCTACTACCCTTCTAGCATCACGAACATGACAAATCTAATTTGGATCTAATATGATCCATTCAAGGTAAGATAATATCTCTCTTCTACAAATGAATGCAACAACATGGATAGGGGAAAACCATAGATATATATTATAAAAATAGAGAAGTACATCAATGCCTTTTTACCTAGAATGAATGACGTATTCCTCCTTATTCTCATTTCTCCTTCTCCTCCTCAACCCTCAGTCAAGAAAGGAAAATGATCTGGATGGAAAATCTCCTTTGAAAATCCACCAATATGTACCTATAAATTATTATTCCTCCTCTTTCCCATGGACTACCTTCATTATATAGATTGGTGGAGGAGGCTAGGAGTGCTTCTATATATCTAGAACTTAGTGAACCTCGAATGGATTGATAGTTCTCAAACTCATGCCACAATATAAGCAACTCACTTGGCGTTGACCTCCTCGAAAATCACAAAATATAGAAGGTGGTCGGGGACTAGAAATTATGCAACTAGCCATTATATAGATTGGTGGAGGAGGCTAGGAGTGCTTCTATATCTCTAGAACTTAGTGAAACTCAAATGGATTGAGAGTTCCCAAACTCATGCCATAAGATAAACAACTCACCTAGCGCTGACCTCCTCGAAAATTAAAAAATATAGAAGGTTACATGGGTGGTTGGAGGCTAGCATTTATGCAACTAGCAAGCAGTTCATGAGTAGGATCGATAGCTACAGATCATCCTCCATCAATAGATACCATCCACAAAAATAATTGAAACTAAGGTAGAATATTGTGTCTCAATATGATATCATCCATATGCCTTGCATCAGACCCTAAGGAGGCAAATAAGGATATAACACTTATATATGGATGTCGAACGTTGGTAGTGGTAGAAATGTTATAAGAATCCTTATAAAGGATACATTGCTTGGACCCAATTTGTGCAAGTTCTTTGCTATAATTGTGATGAGTTATATTTCAAAGGGCACAGTTGTACATAATAGAATTTTTTCAAATGAATGTGTCTCTACATGACCACTCAAAAGACATGGAATCAAAGTGTAAGGTGCAAACTAGATTACCTGAAGAATGATCTGGATGGAAAATCTCCTCTAAAAATCCACTAGCATGTACCTATAAATGGTTCTTCCTCCTCTTTCCCATGGACTACCTTCATTATATAGATTAGTGGAGGAGGCTAGGAGTGCTTCTAGATCTCTAGAACTTAGTGAAACTCGAACTAATTAAGAGTTCCCAAGCTCATGCCACAAGATAAGAAAATCACCTAGAGATGATCTCTTAAAAAATCACCAAATATAGACGGTTGCATGGGTGGTTGGGCGATAACAATTATGCAACTAGCGACTAGTCTCAGATCAAGAGTAGGATCATTAGCTACCAATCATGCTCAATCAATGAGCTCAATAGTGACCATCCACAAAAATAACTGAAATTAAGGTAGAATATCGTGTCTCAGTATGATATCATCCATATGTTGTGCATGAGAGCCTAGGGAGAAAAATAAGGATATAACTCTTATATGGACCTCTAACGTTGGTAGTGGTATCAATGTTATAAGATTTCTTATAAAGGATACATTGTCTCGACCCAATTTGTGCAAGTTCTTTATGCTTGTTTTGAATATGAGACTCACCATTTGGGACATCTAAATAAATTATGCTAAACCCACACAATTATGAACTATATTACCACCTTTGAGCAATTGATAATCCTCACAAAAGGATTATCCAATTTATTTTTTAAAGAATGTTTTATTGGTGACCTCAAAGAAGCCATTCAAGCACACATCATGATGCAACACCCAAAAACATGGTTGGAAGCTTGTGATAGAGATAAATAAGCTAATATAGTGATCAATGCACAAGCCAAGAGACATTTGTTCAACACTCTCCTTATTCCCCTGTGGTGACTACCCCATCTCCTCCAATTGACAACAAGTTTGAATCCACAAGTTCTCTCCCAAAGAGATGCAGAATGTCAACATCTCCATATTTGCTATAATTGTGATGAGTTATATTTCAAAGGGAACAACTGTACATAAAATATTTGCTTCAAATGGTTGTGTCTCCACATGACTACTCAAAAGACATGGAATCAAAGTGTAAGGTGCAAACTAGCTTACTAGACCTTGATGAAGAAGGTTCCTTTTGGCTTCACGCGAAATTGGATACCAAGGAGCATCAATTGTGCTAGTGCATGATTAGTGAAGTGCTAATCTAGTGGGAAAAAATGCCACATGAAAACCAACCACGAATTTGCAACAATTTCCTCATCTTAAACCTTTAGAACAACCTTTTTTTCAAATGGGAGGTCATGTTAAAGTCACACCCTAACCTCCTTACTTTAGGCTACAAATTGTTATAAGTGGTCATCCTAATGAATAAGGTCCATTAAATAATAATGGATAGTTACATAATGTAATCTCTAGATAAAAGAAAGAAAGACAATACTAGGAGGAAACTAAAATCCCTATGCAACTATATCAATTGAATAAGCATTACAACTTAAAAGGATAGTGATTGAGCGTTTAATGCTCTCGCACCCTGTGAAACCCTTCAACTTTTTCATTGTTATAACTCGGTGGGCATTCCCTTGCTGTTAAAAGAATGTATGAAAGGTGTTGTTTTAGTTGATTAGTACATTGCCATTAAAGTTTTGAATGGTTGAATCAATTTATAGTAAAATGTTGATTTAATTGATTAGTACAGTGTTATTAAAGTTTGGTTTTAACTTTCAAAATCACAAATTCAATATAGTCAACCTCATATCAAATAAATTTTTGAATAATTGAATCAATTTATAGTGAAATGTTGATTTAATTGATTAGTACAGTGTCATTAAAGTTTTGTTTTAATTATTAAAATCACAAATTCAATATAGTCAACCTCATATCAAATACTATGTACTGTAAACATAATAATAATGGTGAACTAATCAGATCAAATACTATGTATTGTAAACATAATAATAATGGTGAACTACTTAGGAATGCATTCACCTCCCTACTCTCCGATTTGAGGGAAGGTACAACCAATCTTAAGACGAGACACATCTTCATTTATCTAATTAAATTTAAAGATGTATAAATATTAAATTCAAGAAAAAACAAATAAGCTTCACGAATATACTTATAAATAAGTTTTCATTTTTCATAAATTAAAATGAAAGAAAATGGAAATTTTAAATACCAAATATATCATAATAATCAAAATCATTTTAAATCCATATTAAAAGGTTAAATTTATCAAATTCCCATAACCATCAATTTTTTAAACATAAATATTTATTTAAATTTTACAATTTAAAAATGTTTAGACTTATCATTTTTCATATTTAATAAAATGAATTTAAACTAATATAATATAATCTTAATCTTAGTAGAAAAATCTACTAAAATCTACTAAAATCTGAGTAGAAAAATGTTACATTGACACATCTTGTTGTACCTAAATAATATGTAGTACATTGCATAAGAAAACAATTAAACTAAGAAAATAACATGAGTTAGAAAACAGTTGAAATTGAAACACATTGCTCATGGAATCTATTAAAATATGAAAAAAAAAATGTTACATTGATACATTTTGTACGGTTTTTGGTGACTATTTTTGAAATATTAATTATTTTTGGAAAGTTTTAAGTTTAGAGAGTTCTAAAAGAGTTTTACTTAAACAACTCCTCTTGTATTTCGTTTTGATGTGTTTATGCATGAATTACTACATCAGCTTCCCTTCCTCCTTCAGTGTACTACTAACTTATGTTATTTCCTCTTTAATAGAAATCAATTACCTATTGTTCATGATTTATTAGTTCGTGGGTTGGCTCAGGTTGAGGGAGCCATTTTTTCAAATCAATGTTTTTATTTTTATTTTTTTAACTTATGTTTTGGTAAATGTTTATTCTTTTTTCTAACCTGAGTTTTAAAAGATTATATATGGTTTTTTTAAGGTGCAGAGCATTTTAAGTTGTTTCATAGTTGTTGAATACAAAACTTTTTGAAACCAGTTGTTATTATCAAAATATGTTCAAGACAATTTTTTGTTTAAATTAAATCATATAAATTTAGGAAAATCCTAATTTTATATTGTTTAAATTGTATTTCTAAATATATAAATAGATTCAATCTACTAAAAAACTTTAAAATTCTCAGTAGCTTCCGTTTGCTTTGAAGCAATACAACTGTTGTTCCACCATTATGGACATTATACATGTCATCACTCATATCTTTCTACATGCGATTGGTCAGCATTAAATGCCACGAGGTGCTCCATAGCAGGTCAGAGCATTAAACCGACGTTGACATGCAGGACGAAAACACATGCTATGAGGATCTTGAGAGAACCAAGTGTAAACTGTAGGATAAGAATGACAACAATTGAACTCATCTTCTCATACCAAGCTTGAGGAGCTTGTTTGAGACCATACAATGAAAGTTGAAGCCTACAAACAAGAGAAGAATCATGCACAAAACCAGAAGGTTGCTCCATTTAGATTTTCTCATTTAAATCACCATGCAAAAAGATGCTCTTCACATCCATTTAGTAGACTTACCAGCCACATCCATCTGGTAGACTTACCAGCCTTAGGAGGCAGCTAGATAAAGCACAAATGAGTATGGAATTTTTCTTAGCAACAAGGGAAAAGGTCCCAGAGTAATAAATCCCTGAACAAACTGTGAAAAATCCTTGGCCACAAGACTTTTCTTATGCTTGTCAAAGCCATATTCTTGGTTCTATAGACCTATTTACATTGAACTAGCTTTTCTCCCTTAGGAAAAGGAATGAGATCCCAAGTGTGATTCTTCATCAAGGAAGAATACTCCTATGTCATGGCACCATCCGATTTAGACATCCCAAGAGCTTCAAAAATGTGTTGTGAATCATTTTGAATGGCATGATTCAAAAAGGAGACACCAATTGTTTGTGGTTCAATATGGTGAGGGACCATAGATGATTTTAGGGGCTAATTTTTTCCAATGGGATAATTTTCCATGGATTTTCCCAAAAGACGATTCTCCAAATTCCATTTTTTTATAAAAAGGATTCGCTAAAATTCCATAAAATAAAATTGTTTTACCTTAAAAATGGCCAAAATTTTATAGAAACAATATTAAATCCTTAGAAATTTGAATATTTTTTCAAAACTATCGCCAAACATTTTACATTTTGCATATTAAGGACTTGTAAGATTAGCTCATGTTTCTACATTTTAATATAATTTTTCATCCTTAAAATTATCCTTGTGAGGGATAGAGGCAGAATAGTTAAAATCATAGCCATACATGTTAGGCCTCTTTTGTTCATGCAATCTCCTCTTGAGGTGTTGTTCTCGATCAAGTTGTGTCTATTTAGGCTACTCATGTTTTCTTGTTGTTGATGGCAGATTTTCTTCTAGTTTTCTTTCAACTTCAATATGTTCATTATCTTCTTCTTCTACAAATAAAAAATTGTCAGCATGATATACATTATTGTCATCATGAGAATCTAAGGGTGGAGAAGGAGATGATGTGGGGTTGAATCCCTCATCAAAATGGGTAGCTCTTTGAAAGAATACTTCTTTAGAAGGTTTACCAGATGAGGAAGAAGGTTTGGGCACTGAAATTTCGGGTTTCCTCATGGCCTCATTCAAAGCTTCAAGTTTCAACCAACATTTGGATTTGACATGCTCACCTACCATAGAAAATACAGGCTTCACTTGAATTCTTCCTTTTCTTGGAGGAAGACTCACCAGACTTGGAAGATGATGGAAAATATTTTGTTTTCTACTGAGGCTTGGAGGTATACTCACCAGCGTGAGAAGAATATTACTTTTGATTATATCAGTTTTTGTGCTTACCTTTGGAGGTATGAGCCACAAAATCTTGATTCTTAGAGCTAGAAAGAGAATCTAATTGCATAAGCTTAGATTGTTCCCTAGTAAGATGCTCACAGAAAAGCTCAAAATCGGGTATTTTAAAATCACTTCCCACTGTATCCATGGTAGAATAAAATGTACAAGAAAATACTTGGAAAGGACCTTTTAGCTTGGATAAAATCAAGAAAATGCACTCTTCATTCGATTTGGTTTTGCCACATGCTTATCCACCAGTATCCTGAATTTGGCAAGATAAGCTTCAACAGATGCATTTTGATTAGATACATGTGATGAAAGCTCTACTTCCAATTGTAGGGCTCGAAATTCATTGACTTTATCAAATAAAGAATACAACTTTTCCCAACTTTGTTTTGGAGCTTTACATTCAACAATGTGAAACAAAAAACTATCTGAAACATGAAATCCAATGAGACTCGTGGCTTCATCAAGTTTGTTTTGACAGGAAAAAATCTCAATTTCCTTAGTAAGCATTGGTTGAGTCTCTTGGTAAGCATTGGTTGAGTCTCTACTAACATTTTCCAAAGCCCTTTAGATTGCAATGACTATTGCATTTTGAGTTTCCATGTGTGATAATTATGGGAAGTTAGGATCTCAACAATCCCTGATTCTGCCATTTATTGATAGAGAAAACCAAATTTGTGATCCCAAACATGTTTCAATATAACTCAAACAATGCCAACAATATACTCTTGGTGATATTCACATTCCAATCAAATAGGATTTTAACTTTTTTTTTAATAATCGAACAAATTAAAAATTTGTTGAAAATACTTTTAGGAAATGGAATATCAAACTAATTTGAAATCTACTATGTGAGAGATAGGCTGCATACCAATAGTCCTCGAGGTGTAGGACAATCGGTGACAGAGTGTGTTGTTAAGAAACTCTATGATGTTAAATTCATTGATTCGAAACCTGTGGGGACAAAAAATCTAGCCATGTTAAGGGTTGGTGTGGCTCAGGCCGGGTGTGATCCCCGAGTGATTTTGACGGCTTAGATGCCCTTGAGTCATGGTTTCTTAGCGACAGTTTAGTCCCACATGTCACAGACAAACTAACATAAAAAAAAGATAAGTTGCATACCAATAACTGGAGTGATTCTTGGAGTTATATCATATTTGAATGATGAGGTATGCCACACAATCTCTGGAGCAAAGGCACATGTCCCATGATCTCTCCAACTAGAATATAGATCCAAGATCTGGATTGAAGTGTAAGAATAGAAATCCAAGCAACTCCTAAAAAACCTACCTCCCGAGAGAATGCCAACTCAACAAAATGTGAGTAGAGCTAAGAGCACCATGACCAATCTTGAAGAAACCTTGGAAAAAATTGCCCGGGCCCCCACTGAAAAAATGGGTGCACTTCCTTAGGAAAAGGGTTCTCTCTAAAGGTCATAGATGATGTTATATCACCATTATAGAACCCCAAGCAAATCCTTATTCCAAAAATCCTAAACTTTGGAGAAAAAAAGACTATTTAGTTAGAAAATGTCCTTCAAATGCTTTCACAAATTGGGTCTTTTAGGCCAGATGACATTGCAAATATGTAGAAACTAGATGCACCTACAATTTTTCTATATGACAATTTTATTAAGATATTCATTCAGAAGGAAGTGGAGGCACATGTTCCATGATCTCCCCAACTGGAAGATAGATCCAAGCTCTAGATTGGAGTGTAAGAATAGAAATCCAAACAACTCCTCAAAAACCTACCTCCCAAGAGAATGCCAACTCAACAAAATGCGAGTAGAGATCACAACACCATGACCAATCTTGAAAAAAACTTGGAAATAAATGCCCAATCCTCCACTGAAAAAATGGGTGAAATTCCTTGGGAAAAGGGTTCTCTCTAAAGGTCATAGATATCATCATTGTAGAACCCCAAGCAAATCCTTATTCCAAAAATCCAAAGCTTTGGAGACAAAAAGACTGTTTAGTTAGAAAATATCCATCAAATGCTTTCACAAATTGGGTCTTTTAGGCCAGATGACATTGCCAATATGTGGAAATTAACTTTAAAAAAATTCTTCTATGATATCTGTAGTTATTTCAATAATTGGGTCTGAAGAGGCGGTCCACATATATTGTTCTAAATGTGGAAATTAACTTTAAAAAAAATCTTCTATGATATCTGTAGTTATTTCATGATTCCTTACACCTTATTTTAAAAAATCAACCAACCCCCAGATTCACTCAGGAGGCCATTAACACTCTTAAGGAATTGGGTGACTGGTTTATTGATGAGGAATTCTCCTGCATAACAAATTCATTCATTTATCATAACTAACAATGTCAAGAAATAAGACAAACATTGCACACAGAGACACAAATTTACTGTGGTTCAGTAACCCCCGAGCTATGTCTACAAATCTCCAGTTGTCTTCTCTCTTTTATTATTATTCATCAAGTTTATAGTGTTATGAACATTACATGTTTATAGAATTGTGTGCTTTTCCGCTGAGGATGACAAGATCGTAATTACAATGCATATCTCTCTCTCTCTCTCTCTCTCTCTCTCTCTCTCTCTCTCTCTCTCAAAAAGCATCTCTAAAATTATATCTCTGTAATAGTAATTAGAAATTAACTCTCACTAAGTAGATCTCTATAACAATGACCAAAACAGTAACCCGCTAACCCTAGGTGGATTAGGTTTGTCCACTTTCTAACTCCCCCTGAGCAAGAATGGTCCAAAATCCAACTGCACTTTTCCCCAAAATGGTCTGCGCCAACATAGATAATTTTGTAATATTTTGCAAAATTCATTCCAGAAACCTAGACATGTCCAAGATGATGTAACTTGTTCCATTCTTTTTATCCTAGATGCCAATGCACTGTGAATTTCAGGTTTGTTGTGACAAGCATTTCTTGTGGATGCACACTCTTTGCTCCACTCAGTTTTTATTTTCAAAAGTCAATAATTAACAAGAATGGTCGAGATATTTGGAGAGATTGGCAAGCATATAATTTAACATTACTTGGTACCTGTTCTTAAAATCTATATCCAACCATACCGCATGGCCTTTATTCCCGCAAGAAGCCAACATACAACAATTCAAACAACAAAAAATGCAAATGTCCAAACTATTTTTGAAAAATATTTTCACATAATCTGAATTTATGTTGTTGAAGCTCCTTACCATATTCATTGCTCATAGACTAGTTCAAGCATTCCTAATAATAAGGAGATAAAAAACTAAATATTCTAACCCGTCCCTAAGGAATTAGAAAGAAAATTAATATTTGAAAACGTTCGAAAGGGTTAGAATTCAATTAGTTTTTTATTCACCTGGGGTTTTAAATAATGCCTATAAAATCCATAACATGAAATTTTATCATGGAAAAGCTTGTATACCTTTTGACATGAGCCTCTTTTTCATAGAGATAATGATTTTCCTTTTTGTTCCTACAAATATTTTTGAAAGAGTGTTATTTTCATGCTTATTCCAAGAGGGTTAAAATTGAGCTTTAACACGAAGCTTTACCACTACAACATATGTTATAGGTAAGAAAGAAATGGCGTTATGACCTAAAATATTAATCTTACTATAAAGAAGGAACATAGTAAATTCATGTGTAGTGTAAATCATTGAAAACAACTTCTTGTTGAGCCTTCTTAGGGCAAGTTCTAATGAGCAATAAGTTATTCTTACAAAATATAAAGAGTATGTCCAAATAGTTTTATGATTGCAATTTCTCAATAGCATTGTATAGATTTCAATTTAATGAAAAGTAAAGTAGGTGGTTGTAACATACTCAAATGAAAAGTAAAGTAGGTGGTTGTAACATACTCATTTTCAACCTGAAATATACATATATATATATATATATATATATATATATATATATATATATATATATATAGTGGAGAACCAAGTGATGTATATTTACAATATAAAGCATACAAGGACCCAAAGTGATGCACATAAATGATGTAAATTGGAATATAATGAATAAAATGTATCACCAGTTACACATGGACACAGACGAAGATTTGGGGGCTAAGTATCCACAAGAGAGGGTAGGGGTCCAATGGGGGGGGGAGTTACTCATATCTATTAAACCAAAACCCATTTCCTATTTTTTTCTAAATTATCCTTTCCATGAACCTTGCATTAGTTATTGTGTTCTATAGCCCAAACATTGAATTCATGTAAGAGGGTTGGTATGAGAGTCACTTCTCATAGTTATTAAAAGAATGGGGGTTGAGTACAATCAATTTGGGGAAGAGTGCAAGTCAAGAAAGCAAGAGAAATAGAGGAAATTTGTATGGGTAGGAGACTAGAGTTTGTACATTCATGTTTTTGCATAGAGAGTTGTTTTTACATGGAGTTTTCTAGATCGCAATGGAGTTTTGAGAGGGGGAGCTTGAAGGAAGTTTTTTTGGGCATGTTTGGCTGCTGATTGGAGCTGTAATTTCAAGGAGAAAGAGGTTGTGTGAATGGGAGTGACGAGATGTTTGAAATTCTTCAAAGTATTAGGCGTTTTGGCTGTTGGGCGAATTTATATTACAACTGTAGAATTCCTAAAGTCCCAACAAGTAGTATTCTTGTCCAACCTATGTTGGAAGCCCTAGAGGGGAGTGGAAAGGCCTGAGGGATTGTGAGCAGTGAAGGGGGATTACATCCCTTGGGTTGTGCAAGTTGAGGAGAAGTGTGCTAGTGGATTGGAATTATTTGAGAGTTTAATGGCTGAAAGGGGGACATTAGCCAACGTTAGGGACCTTCGTCTCTTGTGGATTCATAGCCCTAGATCGGTGGTGTCTTGTTGTTGAGAACTAGAACAACAAGGCTTCGATTGGGAGGAATGCCCATCCTCTGCAGTGGGTTTTGCATTTCATTAAGATAAGTGTTCTTATGTGTTGTCTTTATCCATGTTAACTGATGATATATTTGTTGTGAAAAATACTCTAATTATCTTAGTTAAATGCTATTTGATGTGAGCAGGATGATGCATTTAAATCTTTGTTTATATGGTTGACTTATACTGTATGCTATTTAGTTGTTGTTATGTACAGTTGAACAATTATATTTATGTAGTTGAGTAGAATAGACAATTTCAAGTGTATGAATGTCATGTTGTTGGTTATTTCTGCATTTATATTTTGTATTAGAAATAATTAGTGAGTCCTTCTAGTAGTGACGTCACCTAGTTGGGGGATGGGTACGTTACAATGGTGATTTCCTGTATGTGTCAATTGTAGTAAAGCTAATGTTTTGGTCTTTATATGGTAGAAATTGACAACATCTACTTTTACGATAGACATTAACAAAACTACTTTCAAAGAACATGATTTATATGTTGTTTTGTTTTTGGAAACCAGACTCAAGTTCAACTCTCCAAGATGTACGGTATGAAAAATTCCCCTCTTCCTCCCAACATAAAATAGTTATCAGTGCTAGCCCCCCATCTCTAATTAAAAATTTCCTATAATTATCGGAAAATGGATTCAATTGTCTGCCTAGTTCCAAACAAGTGGAGTCAAACTTATTATATTCCATCGACTCTTCAATGGTATCTAATAATTTTACCCCCTACCCCCACCCTCATATAACCCTCATATGAGGGTGGAGGTGGGAGTGGGGGTAGGGGGTAATATTGGAGAAATCATATTAATAAAATATTTTTTTATATACATATAAGTTTCAAAGTGGTGACTCTATTCTCCAAGATGCAGGGTATGCAAAATGTCCCTCTTCCTCCCAACATAAAAATAGTTAGAGCCATACTACACTAGTCTTATCACATATTTTCATATCTCCTTTCCTTAGTAGAGTTTCCTAATCATGGTTCTACAAATTTAGAAAATAAGAATTCACTGCTTACACCCACTTTCACCAAGATGAAAAAGGTTCAGAACTCATTGGAGACATATTGAACCTAAGGACTACTAGTTTGAAGCTCATAAAATATTCGGCCTATAAGAAAATGATGAAGACATACTTAGTTATATTTTATATTAGATTTATATGTCTTCAAATATTCAAACCATAATACCAAAGTCTCGACTCAATAGATATAATCTATAACAACTATAAGTTATATCATCTATAAAATAAATTAATCAAATCTTATTTCATTTGGGTATCCTACTTTGGCATTGTTGAATAGTTTTCTTCCTACAAGGGCCTTAACTAAGATGATGGTCATGAGAAGCATTTATAGTGCTCTTGAGACACCTAGAGAGTAATGAAAACATGATCATGAATCTTATCTAGTTGATGAACACATGTTGTGGTGTTCCTTCAACAACTGAGAAAAGGATGTGCCTTTGTGCCTTTTTGTTTCATTCATTCAAAGATTTTTTGTTACAACGAGTTCAAAATTGACCCTAAAATTTTTTGTAATCCATTTGAAAGGAATAAATACTCCTCAAATTGGATACAAAAAATATTACAAGGGTTGGCACAATAGTGGGTCTCTTGGTGCAAGTCATGCTTCAGGGTCTAAAATAAATGGATTCTAATGCATTATAAACTTCTTCTAGGACATGGTGTGAACCAAAAACCTAACCTTTTTGTCCAGAGGCTCCACTATTATGGACCAAGTGATTAATAGAAAGAATAATCTATATTCAACAAATTCTTCGATATTGGAGACCAATCATTTTTATGATGTTGCATTGGGTATATTTGGCCTACTATGGGGTAATGGGTGCCATGAATAGATTCTCAAGAAACATGAATGGATTGAGGTCTAACAAATGTCGATGGAGGAAAATAAAGCCCACATGGCCCAAATAATCCTTCTTAGAATCCAGTACCATGAAAAAAAACATGAAACCACACCCCTCTAGTGGGCCTTTGACACCATGAGTATGTTTTGTGCACTATAAATTTGTGTCAATGAATAGACATGGTCAAGGGGGAAGAAACATCATTAATTCCTAATTGAACCTTCTCGAGCTCAACCACCATGAACAACACCTATGAACCATGACATAAGCCTTATATAAGTTGTCTTTGGCATCTGAGTTGAATATGAACACCATTACAAGGTCTTAGACATCATGGATGGGTCTTGGGTTCTTGACCATAGTTGAGAGATGGAAACTAGAGCCACCAATCCTAAAACTTGCTTCTTAAGATCAAGAACTATGGATGAGTCCTCAAACCACCGTATATGACCTATGTAGGGTATCATTCACTTCGAAGTGGAATATGGGTGACATGACCACATTAAATGTGAATCAATAATGGGTCTCGAGGTCGAATCAAGGTCACAAGAGGAAAATAATATCCTTTTCTATAAATGAAGATTCATAGATTCATGGTCCATGAAGAATACCTATAACCCATGAAGCTTCTTATGATATAGTACTAGACACATCCTTGAACCACCACATGAGACCCTTTTGGGGTATTGTTGATCTAAAAGATGGTTTAAAATATTTAAGATAACAGAAGGAGGATAAACCCCCCTAATATTTTAAAGAGGTGGTACTCCTCTATCAATATTTCATAATTTACAAAAAAGGTTGTAAAAGACTAAGTTTTCAGAAGATAAAGATTCACATGAGAAGGATTCTTGAGAGAGGACTAGGCTCACTCAGAAAATGAACATTCACGATATGATACAAGATTGTAAATCATAAGGATAAGGATTTTGAAAAGATAACATTTCCATCATAACGTGATCAAAATAACACATCATTGGAAAATATAAGAAACACAAGTACCTCATTCACAAAGAAGTTGACATGATTATTGCATTAGACTTAAAAAATATTTTGATGGACATACATTTGAAACCTCATGATTTAAAATCAAAGTCTGAGAAATAACTAATGTAATGCCTCGAATAGTTCTCCGAGGATCCTAAAAAATATAAATATTTGTATTGAAAATAATAATTTTTGAATTTTTTTTATAAAAAATTAAAAGGTATTCATCCTTCAAGGAGGACTATGATTGAGCTCCCACTGGCCATGAAATTAAATAAAGATCTGGAAGAAAAAAAAGAGACATAGTGAGGGGTTGACCTTTGGTTTTTATAGATTCTAAATAAGAAAGGTTGGGTGACTACCAACTGAGAAAAAATAAATAATGTGATTACTTGACTTAAAATGATGGGTGGATAGATCTTGCTATTTTTTTTTTGGAGTGATTTTTGTGTAGTTTTCAGCTAGAGGTTTCATGGTAGTTGTAACTAACTTTGGCTGATTTGGCTCAGTTATATTTATCAATGCAGTCTTCAACCATAATTCAATATACTCATGCATGGGAGAAACCATTGTATGGGAGGGTGAAGATGAGGGGAAGAGAACATGGAGGGGATGAAGGAGTTGGGAGAGGAGGTGAGAAGAGAGGGAAGGTGGAAAAGGGGGAGGGGAAAGAAGAGGGGGAGATAGATGAGACAAGGGGAAGTGGGTATGAGGGTGTGGTGCAATAGAGGAAAAGGTGGAGAAGAAGGGTTGATGGGTAGAGGATGGATATAGGTGAAACAAGGAGATAGGTGAGACTAGGATATGTGGACATGAGGGGGTGGGGTGAGAGGGGGAAAGGGGGAGGAGGTGAGACGAGATAGATCATTTTCAAGGCCCTAAAATAGATACCTTCTGCTCAAAACCACCTAGTGGCATTAACATCCAGAATAATAGGCTAATGATATTCTTAAGTGTCCATGTGTGGTTGTTCAAGGCATCCTTATTGCATCAATATGGATAGAAGTTTCCTTTAGGCCCTAATTCTCATGTTTCCTCTCTTGGCCATGTTTAGGGTCGTGATACCCATACCTAGTGCTAAAAAATACTAGTGCTACCTATATACCTAGTTAGAGGTAAATAATGCCCTCAATAATTCATTTGTGTTCATTCAAAGTGTTTTTCTTGGCCTTATAAGTGTATAATCTTCCTTTAGGGCCTCACTCTTGGGTTTGTTCCTTTGACCATATCCAAGTTCCAGAGACTCATACTCAATCTTAAAAAAATCATGATGCTGATTATTCCCATAGGAAGACCAAGGATACCCTTGAAAGGTCCTTTTTGGTGAGTAAATATATTTTGATGACCTTAGATTCCTACAAGCTTCCTTTGGAACAATCTTGTTACACATACCTTCTAAATACTTAGACATGAAAGTGTGTGTGCACTCCAAGAAGTGCACATTCTTTTCATTTTTTTTCGGTTGAGAGTGAAAACTCTAGCATAGGTGTTTGTTGATTTGGTTCCTTCATATTTAGGTTTAGGATGGAAAACCTTGTGGTTTGGGCTGCAAATAGACTAAAACTTCCATTTTTCTGAATACCTCTCAATATATTTACTTCTGAAATTATTTTTTCTATAGGCTATCGTCGATGAACCTACAGACACATATATAGTCTACAATGCATATTCCATATATATATATATATATATATTAAAATAGACTATTGTATGTATATAGAGTCGATGATTTTGGGTAGCTTTATTTTGACTATGGTTCATAATTGAATCATATATTACATACAAAAGTGTATGGAAACTATTGGTACTTGTTTTAAATTTCTTGCAATATATATTATTTTACAAAGAAAAAGAGAACTTTAGATCGTATAAACATCAATATCAATTAAACTGCAGGGTTTATAGTCCACTGCAAATTCCCTAGGGTGCCACTTTCCTGCTAAATGTTTTCTTTAGTTTGAGGGTTTTCCCATTGTTGCAACTCCTGTAGGCTTGCATCTTTTCTTCAACTCACTGCAAGCTCTTTGTCCAAAAAATCATCCTAGAAAAATATGTTGGCAATGTCCTATGGAGATAAATCGAAGGGATTAAACAACTTGTCGAATCAACTCATGATTTTTGACTTGTATCAAGTTATGGCTTTCTTGTTTAGACAATTCAAGGACACTTTCCCTAAATGGTCCCATGGAAAAAAATGCTTACTTTGACTTAAAATTCCACACCATTAGTTAAAGCAAGTGAGTTTCATTGGGGCCATCCTCCTTATGTAGTGATTGAGGTTGAATGTGTAATACCTCATGATTTGGCATACAAATCCAAATATGATGCTTTAACATGTCTATAAATGAATTCATCCAAAATAATTTCCTCTTCATGTTTGCATGGTCAAGAACTCATGGGGAAGCCATTGGCACTGTTATATGGATACTGAAACATAAATAGCTTGTGGAATTGACTCATCTTTCTTGAGTTGTTTTGAGTTGTAGATTGTTTTCTCAGATAACTCAAGGACACTTTCATAAATGGTCCTAGGGCAGAAAATGCAAATCGTGATTGAGAACAATATGCTATAAATTGTAGCAAGTGAGTTTTATTGGGGATTTCATCCCCTATTGTCACCAAGGTTGGGTGCACAAGATCTCGTGATTTGACACCTAGATCCAAATACAGTGCTTTGACATAATGAAAATGAGCTCATTCAATATTGTTATGATTCAAGTTGTAGTTTGCTTGTCTATACAATTCAAGGACACTTTCCCTAAATGGTTTCGAGGGAAAAAATTGATAACTGTGACTCGAAACATTGTGTCATCTCTCGCAACAAGTGAATTTCATTGGGACCATTGTCCTCATGTAGTCTCTAAGGCTTGAACACATGAGATCTCATGATTTGAACATCAAATCCAAATTAGTCCTTTAACACATGTGCAAAAGGCCTCATCCAAAATAATTTCTTCTGTAATATTATATGGCCAAGGACTCGTGGAGAAGGGCATTGTTGGCACTATCCTATGGATATGATCCAACATCACGACTCATCAAACTAACTCAACATTCTTGAGTTGTTTCAATTTGTACATCTCTCATCTAGACATTTTAAGGACATTTTACCTAGATTGTCTCGAGGGCAGAAAATGCAAAATATGGCTTGGAATGACATATCATCAGTTGTTGCAAGTGAGTCTCATTGGACCCATTAGCAAGGCTGAAAACACAAGATCCCTTATTTGACCCTCATATCCCAATATGGTGCTTTAACACATGTGAAAATTACATTGTCCAAAATTGTTTCTTTTGCATGCTTGTATAGCCAAGGAACCATAGAGAAGGGCATCATTGGCACTATCCCATGGAAAGGAATCCAATAGAATAGATACCCTATCAAACTAACTCATCATGCTTGAGTTGTTTCAAGTTGTATATCACCTTCCTAGATAATTCAGAGACATGTGTCATAAATGGTCTCATGGGCAGAATGTGCAAATTGTGACTTAGAACATCATGTCATCAATTGAAGCAAATTAGTTTCATTGGAACCATCATCCCCATGCAATCACTAAGGTTGAAAATGTGAGATCTCATGATTTGACCCCCAAATCCAAGTATAGTGCTTTAAAACATGTGCAAACAACCTCATCCAAAATCATCTATTATGCTTCCTTGTATGGTCAAATGGTCAAGGACTAGTGAAGAAAGGCATCATTGGCATTGTCCCATGGAGATGAATTTAGAAAGTGTAAACATCTTATTTCAGTGATTCACCATTCTTAAGTTGTTTCTATTTGTAGATTTCTTGCCCCAAAAAATTTAGTGAAATTTGCACTAAATGATCCCAGGGAAAGAAATACAAATTGTAACTCAGATCAATGTATTGTCAATTGTAGCAAGTGAGTTTATTGGGGCCATCATCCTTCTGTTGTTATTGAGTTTGAAGGGGTGAGATCTCATTTGGCCCCCAAATCCAAATCCAGTGGTTGAACACATGTTCAAACATCGGCCGATTTTTTTTTTTTCATGTTTGTATGGCTAGGGACTCACTAAAAAGGTATTGTTGATACTATCCCGTGGAGGAAAAATTAACACAACCTAAATATTGCTTTATTCTGAGCCATTTTAACTAGTATTTTTTACCTCTACTTGGATCTGCACCAACTGCACATGGTTGATGATTTCCTCCAACAAAAGTGCCTCATTTGTAACCTGATATTTCTCACACACCATTTAAATGTATATTTCAATGGACCAAACCATGTTAATCATTAATTCGACATTAATATGTGAACCATGAAATCAACCAACGACATAACTGTTATTTGCAGAAGCGTTGGTTATGAGTTCCGTGGATAAGTCTTGAACCTTTTGAGAGAATGTTTGTGGATCGTTGGCGTTTGTGGAGGTACGATTATACGAAAACCCAAGGTCCATTGTTTGATAATAAAAGGTAGAATTCTCATAGCGGAAAAAACAACCGTCCAGATGAATCCGGGCACCATTAGATTGGTGATACTCGCGGGTGCTTAAATACTTCCGACATGCTGCAAGATTGCAAGACCATATACATGATCTGTTTTAGCAGATTTGTTTTGTGCTTAAGTAGCGAAGCCATCCGACATATTTGAGAGGAGGGATTGCAAAACTGAATCCAGATTGTTTGTAAACACTGTAGCATTGACATACGCATAAGATTGGTTGCACCCTACGCCCGCCAGTGCAGAATCGAGATCATCGGTTGCAAGGCCTACTTGCATAGCCGCCGCCGCGACAAAAGCTACAAGTGAAAAATGGGAAACTTCCCCCATCAATCCGGCCAATAAAACCAATATATAGATTGGAATTAGAAACCAATGGCAGCATGGATATGATCTCAATAGATTTCCCTTCCAATTATAGCCAGTGTGGAGGAAATTCGATTGCAGTGGCCACGAAGAAGCCTAGTATTACAAAATAGGGGATTAAGGGTAAATGCAGGGTGAGGCAATCATGGCAAGTTTTTGCAAATTCAAAAATGAGCGCGCAATGAGTAAAGGTAGAGGTAGAGGTAACATTAAACATCGCGTGACCTCACGTCTCTTCGACCAGCTCGCTGTACTTCACGTCCCGTCAAGATTTCACCACGGTTTGTGTTATGTCATCTAACGGGGAATGTTGGAAAATTATTTAGGAAATGTTAAAAAAAACCTAAAATTCTTAGAAAGGGTAATATTTTAAATTTCCTCATTAAATTTTTTAGGCAAGGTTACCAATTAACAATCCATTGGTGTACAATGTACATTGTACAAGTATATAAATGTTGCTTCGTGCGAAATTGTGGTGACATTATCTCCTTACCGTAACTCGGATTCACGCCATTGCTTGGAAGTTAAAAGTTTTTTTTTATATTTTCTGTGAAACCTTTGGTCCATTTTCCAGATTTCTACTTTCACCCATTTCTATTCACTATACCCAAGGGCCAAGAAGCCACTCCTTCGAAGTTGGAAGTTTTAGTAACAATGAATTTGAGAGTTTAGAACGAGGGGACAAATTCACCAAACCAGAAAGATGATTTGTAGTGTCTCCAGGTTTACAATTGGGGTTTCAAGTTTGTTTGTGAAATTTCTATTGAAATTAACATAGGGTTTCAACTTTCTTTCTTGTTAATTTTACTGCAATGTAATATTGAAATTAACATAGGGTTTCAATTTTCTTTCCCGTTAATTTTATTGCACTGTAATATTGAAATTAACATAGAGTTTATTTCCCGTTAATTATATTTCACTACCAAAATTAACATAGGGTTTCAACTTTCTTTCCCGTTAATTTTATTGCACTATAATATTGACATTAACATAGGGTTAATTTTATTGCACTATAATATTGACATTAACATAGGGTTTATTTCCCGTTAATTATATTGCATTATCAAAAAAAATTCTTTCCCTTAATTTTATTGCAGTGTAATATTGAAATTAACATAGGGTTTATTTCTCATTAATTATATTGCACTGTCATGAGTCTGAGCTTACCAGTCTGAGCTTACCAAACTGAAGGTATTTTAGGTATTAGAGACTTCCAGGGCACTGTTAAACCTACCTTAAACTGGCCTGGAATTGCTCTTTTCAACATTTTGTCCATATGAGTGAATAAATAAAAACAAAACTCTAAAAATGATGTCTAAGTTTGTCTTTTTTTCCTTACAACTATGTTATTTTATCTCAGTAAAGCATAATCAAAGCTTATTATAATTTTTTTTTTGTTTTTGTGTCCGCAGAACAATTTTTTTACATCCAATGTGTTTTGGTTCCAACAAAACTATGTAATAAAAATTTTCAAGTATGTATTGTTAAAAGACTTCAAACACATATGTTAGTGTCTATAGTTATTCAATTATAGTCCCATTAATTTTGATTTAGAAATGACTTTTATTGAAGGTTAGACAATTTAAATTTCATGATATTTTCCCGTTTAGCTACACTAGCCATAGAATCACGGATACAAAAGAGTTGCAAAAAGTTACAACCATTACAGAGTTTCTTCAAAACGGGGGGTTCTCCTTTTATCTACATGGGTATTTAGCAGCCCCCAAAATACAATATGTAGTGCTTTTAAAAAACAATTGAATGTAAGATAAAAAGGAAAAATATGAACAATAGGACATGTACAATACTCACATATAAAGCTATCCCAAAAAATCGAAGCATTTTAAACAACTATAAAGGAATGACATATTTATTGCAATCCTCAATATGCATTCTCTTACCTAACATGCCATTTTGCGCTCTGGTTAAAATTTTACTAATTGTGATAAACATATTTACAATGTCTTTATAGTTGAGAATTGAGTGCTCAAATACAACTTCAAAAGGATTTTGACTCTTAATATAGGAAATAACATAACAGAAGGTTTGTGCATTGCCAATTCCAAAAACGTTATTACTAGGAATATGCTCATCTAAACTAGAGGCTATCTAGAACTGAAAAAAATAAAAATAGACTTTTAGTGAAAGGACTCAACCTATGACTGATTACATATTGCAACCAACTGATCAATACTTTATCCTTCTTTTCCCCAGTATGGCCTCTCCTTGTTGCTACTAGGGGGAGCCACAAAGTTGCATCCTCTCCAACTCTCATCCGTAGGTTATGGAGGTAATATCAACAACAACATATATGACCTTTGTTACAATAACAAAAAATATGCTCAATAAAATATCTATGTTGTTACTTCCAGCTAAATGTTCCTTCAACAACAAATTCACACTACCTCCAATCTACCATCATCAGTTAATTGCTACCTTGACCTTAGAGTTGCTTGGTTTCATATTTTCAGGTGTATTTCAGCTGAGAGTTCCTTGTGGCACTGAGATTTCTATGAGTGAAATCATAAGTGGCTAGACCATGATAAATGAAAAATTTGTAAGGGATTGGTGTAGACCTCCCAAGAGAATGTAGATGCCTAATAAGCCTAGAATTACATTTCAAACCTGAGCTTCCCCAGATTAAAAAAAAAAGTCAAAATTTATGTCCTACCTGCTTGCATATATCTTATAGGTGCACAATTCCTCTAGTACAAGTGGTTTGTGCTGGAACAAAGGGGACAAACTTTATTAACCCTTTCCCTTTGGCCACAACTACCGTGTTGTCTTTGGGATCATTCTCTTGAACGCTCATCATGGAATTAAATCACATAGAAGCATGGGCATATATGTAGGTGTCTTATGAAGAGAAACAAGATTAGGCTAATGTTTAAATAATGAGGTTTTACCTTTCAAGGGAATGGCTTGAGATAAAATATAGCATTATAAGTATACTTAAGGTTAAACAACTATTGTTATAATTAGGAAAAAAATAGAAACAATAATGCCCCTTTAATTTTCTGTTCACTAGATCAACATATATGAGAAAAGAAATAGACAGATCTAAAATATTTTCTGAGTATAAACAAATTTTTTTAGTGAAAAGACAAACTTCAAGCTTACCTCCTGATCTATCAAAGATGTACCTGTCACATGTGTGAATGTAAACCTTTAAAATATGCTTAGAAATAGTTTTAGGTTCATGGATCAAACCTCTAGGATTTGATCTCTGTCATATGGACTTAGGGATAGTTTTTCCAAGGTATAGACCATCACAATACAACTGCAACAAGTACCCCGCAAGAAGGAATAGAAAAGTATTGACCATAGCTAAGAAAACAATAGCAGGTACCCCACAAGAAGGGACAACAAGAAAACCACAAAAGGGACAACAAGATCTCAACAAAAAGGGACAACAAGATCTCCACAAAAAGGGAAAGCAAGATCTTCAAAAGAAGGGACATCAATATCTCCACAAAATGGGACAACAAGATCTTCAAAAGAAGGGACAACAAGATCTCCACAAAAAGGAACAACAAGATCTCTACAAAAAGGGACAACAAGATCTTCAAAAGAAGGGATAGTAAGATCTCCACAAAAATGGACAGCAAGATCTTCAAAAGAAGGGACAACAAGATCTCCACAAAAAGAGACAACAATATCTTCAAAAGAAGAGACTACAAGATCTCCACAAAAAGGGACAACAAGATCTTCAAAAGAAGGGACAACAAGATCTCCACAAAAAGGGACAACAATATCTTCAAAAGAAGAGGCAACAAGATCTCCACAAAAAGGGACAACAAGAACACCACAAAAGGGACAACAAGATATCCACAAAAAGGGACATCAAGATCTCCATAAAAAGGGATTGCTAAGATCTTCAAAAGAAGGGACAACAAGATCTCCACAAAAATGGATAGCAAGATCTTCAAAAGAAGGGACAACAAGATCTCCACAAAAAAGTACAAGAAGATCTTAAAAAGAAGGGACAACAAGATCTCCGCAAAAGGGACAACAAGTTCTTCAAAACAAGAGACAACAATATCTCCACAAAAAGGGACAACAAGATCTTCAAAAGAAGAGACAACAAGATCTCCACATAAGGGATAACACGATCTTCAAAAGAAGGGACAACAAGATCTCCACAAAAATTGATAGCAAGATCTTCAAAAAAAGGGACAACAAGATCTCCAAAAAAAAGGGCAACAAGATCTTCAAAAGAAGGGACAACGAGATCTCCACAAAAGGGACAACAAGATCTTCAAAAGAAGGGACAACAAGATCTCCACAAAAAGGGACAACAAGATATTCAAAAGAAGATACAACAAGATCTCCACAAAAATGGACAACAAGGTCTTCAAAAGAAGGGAAAACAAGATCTCCACAAAAAGGGACAACAAGATCTCCACAAAAAGGGATAGCAAGATCTTCAAAAGAAGAGACAACAATATCTCCACAAAAAGGGACAGCAAGATCTTCAAAAGAAGGGACATCAAGATCACAAAAAGGAAAAACAAGATATTTGTTGCACGAAACTCCTAGACTACTTATTGACATTAAAAACATTTCAAGATCCATACCGATAAGCCATTCTGTTACTAAAAAATGGCAATTATAACATAATTAACATAGACATATGTCAAATAAAAATAGAATATAGAAGATAAATATAACTATCTATATATCCATGGCTATGAAGAGACTGTTGTATGAAGTGTGCTTTAAGATCCAAGAGTCATTATTACTAAAAATCTGAATTGTGCATATTTATTGTTTATTGAAAATCTGATATATGTAGTATTGAGTTTTGGTGGGTCAATTTTGATAGTTAAAGAAAACCAGGTTTGGATTAATGTTACTAATTGTAAAGAGACATACAAATTATTTTATTCCCATTTAATTTGTATTTTTATATCCCCTATTTTTTTTTATTGTGTATAGGTATAAATTATTGAAAAATGTCACCTCTGGGTCATCCTAAAGAGGATAAAAAACAACATTCAATAGATGATGCATTTGGTATTCCTCAATTCTCTAATAAACCATGCAACTCTGAAAATGAAGTATATGATCATCCATTTGAAGGCCACGAATCAGATAGTGCAGAACTTCTTGAAGAGGAATCAACATCCAAGAGGCCCAAAAGAGCATTCAGTCCAACTGGAAGACAAGATTCCCATGGGCTTATGCCGTAAAATATTGTAATGGCGTTTAAAGGATAAATTGTTTGATCCAAGTGGATATCGGTGGCCACCCACCTTTTCCAAATGGCTCAAAACAGTTTTCTGGCAATTTTGACAATTTACTATTTTTAGCAGGTTTTAACTTCTGGGGCCATTTTGAGGGTCCAAATGAAG
>SNQJ01S0034994.1:44523-55659 GCA_010110895.2 Picea sitchensis
TAGAGTACCGTGATATTATGTTGGAGACTGTGCTTGCTGTCTTGAATTTCCATATTGCAGATTTATGTAGAATAATTCCTAGTTATCTGTTGTTTGAATCACTTCACAAAATGCAATGTTTGTACTCTTGAACTTACCGAATATTTTATTAGTAGATCCATATATGAAGTTTTGACAAATGTTTCTAGACTTCAGTTTGTGACTGTAGGTCGTAATTCTTTGAGTGCAGTTATGAACTATAAATTAACAAATTAACAAACATCCTCAATGTGTATTTGCGGATGGACATTTCCAAAAGACATGCTCAACCATTTCATCCCTATCATAAAGTATGCAGAGATCTGCTAGTTTTGAAGAATGTGAATGTAAGTTTCAATCATTATTTTTATTAGTGGCTTACCTTACAAAACACTTGACAGAACCACTCCTCATTTATTTGAATTTTTTTGTTGTAATTTCTTTCAGTAATAGAGTACTGTGATTATTTGTTGGAGATTGTGCTTGTTGTCCTGAATTTTCAGACTATAGATTTATGTAGAATAATTCCTAGTTATTTGTTGTTTGAATTAGCTCATAGAATGCAATCTTTGTACTCTTGAATTTACTGAATATTGTTTTAGTAGATGAAGATTTAAAGTGTTAACAGAGGTTTATAGACTTTAGTTTGTGGTTGTAGGTTGTAATTCTTTGAGTGCAGATCTAAACCATGAATTAACATGATCTAGTAATCTAGTCTATTTTGTGATTGATTACCCTTATGATCATAGTTAACATCATATCAATGGTTATACTAGTATCAATAAACAAGAGGTATTACTCTAAATATGTTTGAGGTATTACTCTGAATATTGCACTAACGATTTCTTTTGTAATGAGATTTTCTCAACATATTGAATTTAATCATTGCAGGATATTGTGCAAGGCTAAGTTGCAAGGAGCAGGTGGCAGTTAATTTCCAAAAGGAACAACTTTTTGGGGTTTGTCGTTAATTTCCATTTTTTTTTTGGACATATGTATTACATAGTAGCCTTTTTGGGGTGGCAGTTAATTTCCAAAGTTTTTTTGACGAATGTATTACATAATAACATTTTTGGGGTTATGCTGGTTTAAGAACATGATTTGGGGATAGATGAAATATGATGGATAAAAGCATTGAAGCATAAATTTGTTTTGGGGACAAAATGTATTATTTCAGTTTTAAAAGAATTAATACAATTTACAAATTTTGTTTCTCTATGAATTTACATTTTCAAATTTGACAAAATTTCTATTTGATCTTGTTATAATTGTAATATTTTTTAGCTAGTTAGCCATTTGGCTTGTACTAATTATTTTATTAGAAATAATTTTGATTAAAATGTAATATTTTATTTAACACGTTTTTTTATGAATTGTGAACTTAATTTATTATTGTCAATTGAAATGCAATTTTTAGGGAAACTTTTCATTCTAGAAGGGTTTCGTGATTATATACCCTTCTCATGGAAATTAGAACCTACCCTTCAAATTTGATCATTGCCCACCGAAGTAAGCACACTGGGGAGGGAATATTACTCCCGAGTTAACCTATTCCTAGAGGTTTTTTTTTTTTTTTTTTAACCAATCTCCTAGGGTTTTCAATTCCAATAAGTCTGATGCACAGGAAGTCCAATCTCCGAGGGTTTTCAATTCCAAGAAGTATGATGCCAGAGAAGTCCACTGCTACCTTTGTAATAAAAGAAAATGATTTAAATATTTAAAAAAAATACAAAAAATCATCTAATTTATGGTTAATGGCTAAACCTATATACAGTCACCTGCATATCGAATGCTATACATTTCTGCAGATATGGTTGGCTACTTAGGGATGCACTCACCTCCGGACTCTCCAATTTGAGTGAAGAGTAACCCCAATCTTTTCCATTTATCTAATTTAATTTAAAAATATAGATATTAAATATAAATAAATAAACTTTACAAGGATATTTATAAATAATTTTTCATAAATTAAAATAAAAAAAATGAAAATTTTAAATTCAAAATATATCATAATAATTAAAATAATTTTAAATCCGTATTAAAAAGCTAAATTTATCATATTTTCACAATTCTAAAAAATTTCAGACAAAGTTTAATTTAAATTTTACAATTCCAAAACACCTTTATGTAAATTTTACAATTTCAAAAAGTTTAGATTTGGCCATTACTTAATAAATTCAAAATTAAAATGATATTCATATTAATATTCTTAATTTTCCACACAGAAAAATTCAAAAATACCAGTGGGATTGATGAAAACTTCACAAAAATTCCACGCAACAGTACTTGGAATGACACACAAAAATGCAGAAGAAGAAAAGGAAGTAGCCAAACACCCTGCTTCTAGGGCCATGGAAGCTAACTAACTACTGTAGATATTTGAAAATGACACAAAAGATAACTAGTGTAGATATTTGAAAACAATATCTCAGGTACAAAAGATAACTGCAAATACTATAACCTTCTAACAGAGAATTCTTAGATCTTAGAGAATGCTTTGATCTTTTGTGTGTAATTACTGGCACATCCACATCGATAGTGGATAGTGATGCCTGTTATCGCGCAGTTTGTAACAAGGATAAAAGGCTAGAGTCTGGAGAGGAAAATTGGTGTAACTGGAACCAATCCCACCCAATGTCACCTCAATGGGATGGTTCTTTTTTTTTAGGGTGGTAAGGTCCAGGGGAGACGTCCCCGGTGACCTGGGGTTTTGAGAAGGAAAAGGATTATAAGAAAAGGATAAGTCCCCCCTGCCCCCCCTCAGAAGTCACCACCGATCAGATAGTCCGGCTAACAACCAATAATAAAGTATAACCAAAAGAGAGATACACCTATCTGAGACAAAGCAACAAGAAACTGATATATGCAAGCTTGCTCACTTTGTTAGTACTTCATATAAATCAATGACTATCTGATATACCTATAAGCAATTGGATGATAAATATTGATGAAGTCAATGTTTATAAAATATCAATGATATATAATGTCACTTCTTCAATAAATTCTAAGAAAATGTGGCATTCAATGTAACAATCAACACTTCATTCAATTAATGCCTTCAAACCACCAATCAATTGCTTATAAGAGAAATGTTAGCTGCACAATGATATTTATATCTAGAGATGACGACAACAGTAGGTTAGCAAGGTTAGTTTCTAAGCTAGGGTTAGTAGTTAGGTTTTCATTCAAAGTTTTGAGAGTTGTTGTGATCAAGTTTACTCAATGCAAAAGAGGTCTTTAGACCAATGCCTTAGGGTTAATGGAGTCAAAAGTACAGAACGTAGGAGCTAAGGATCAAAAAGATAGTACGGCTAAGGACTAGAGGGTGAAGCTTTGAGGTGTTTCTAGGGAAAGGCCTCAAAATCAAAATCCTAGGGGAGAGAGGCTCACCTTGATGTAGGGGAACTAGGCCTCGATGCTCTCTCCTCCTTCCTTAACTTAATGGCAATGACAACTAGCTGAGAAAATAGCATAAAACCAAGACAAGAGGGTTTGGAAGGAAAGGTGTTGCTACAGCAAGGCTTCACCAACAAACCCTAGAAAATTGGCCCATCAAAGTGTAGAAGAACTAGGCTCTGGTGCATCTTCTTCTTCTTATATTGAAATTAAAAACGACTAGCAGATAAAGAGAAGAGAAGAGTGTAGCTATGGCTAAGCTCTTTCCCTCTTCAAACAATGGCTGAAAAAATCTCTTGATGGGGACATGAGACAAGGACCTACTATGTGTTCTCGTCACCTAGGGTTTCTTCAAAAAGTTTATAACAAAAAATGCAAGCAATAACAATACAACCATTCAATTAAGAAGTTTTGCAGAATTTCACTTACATTTCACCAAGAAAATCATAGAAAACCCTAGTTGTAAAACCTTCCATCAAGAAATATGCCAAAAATGCCAAATAGAGATCCAAAATGCCTTCCTTCAGCAAGTGCACCTCACAATTTTAGCCAAAGAACCCAAGTCTAGTGCAAATTTCAGACCTCAATAATGAGTGAGTGAGAGATCATGAAAAAATGAGAGTAAAAACCCTCAATATATATTGTGTCAATGACCTAATTTTACTTTTAGGTCATAAAAAAGGCCGGCAAGGCCAAAATACTAAAAATCATATTGTTTTACATTAAATGACAAATTAAAATCCTAATCAAGCAACATAAGGATGTCATCCCCTTTCTAGGGTGACGTTAGCCCCTTCTAGGGAAAATGAAGCCTCCAGAAGCAAAATGTTAGCCCCCCTTGGGCTTCTCCAAGCTACCACATGTGCCAAACTGCCCTGTCCATCTACCAAAATGTCCATGAAGCAAGGATGACATCATGGACCTCATGGGTGACGTCCTAGGCCTTCCAAGGCCAATGTTCCACTGAAAAGGGCACAACCCCCCTAGGTCAAGCTCTGCCAGGGTGCCTCTGGTGGAACGTCCTCCTCTTCTCCGATGTAGGGCCCCTAATCCATCTCTGTCCTGTCTCTTCCCCCTAATGGGGTCTCAACATCCAGTTGATGGGGTCTTCAGCTCCATGGAGGTCCAAACTGATCATATCCCCATGTGTACCAGTTCAAATGGTACCTGTCCGTCGAGCATGATCCTTCACATCAACAACTATGCCCCCCATGGGCTCATGAATCACAGGGATCATAGCAATGTCAATCACATCTCATCATCAATATTATTAAACATGTGCATAAAATCCCTAATACATCAACTAAAATCTCAAAGACATTACACGAGCCTACAATACAAGTTTGGAGAAAATGACAGGGCATCCTGCTGGGCTAGTGTCCACTAGAAGAGGAAAGTTTCTAGAAAAAACCTCATCCAAGCCATGCATGTGGGTGATGTGGTCAAGGGATGTCCAAGCAGGTGGGTGGAGTGAGGGAAAAGGATGCAAAGCTTTACCTGTGGGTGCCTTTGTAGAAGGCGAGTTGCACTTGTCCTGGATGCAAATCTTTCCAAGCCCATGCCTTTATTCTTTTATTTTTATATTGTTTTTTTCTTCAAGAGGATAATCAAGGGACACTTCCCTGGCATGTTGACTAGTGGGGAAAACATTACCCATAAGTACTTTCACAAAAATGAGAAGGCTTGCTCGTGATGAGACCCCCTTTTCCTTGGCCATGCAACCAAGAGTCACTACCATGGCGTGGTAACCAGCTAGTGGTAATGCCATACTGCTAGGTACCCATGGACCTAATAGGCTGGCTCGTGATGAGACCCCCTATCCTCTGACTAGGTCTTGTTTTATTATTTTTACGGGTCCCTCTTGTTTCTTGCTGAGAAGCCTTTTATTGCTTTCTCATGGATCCCTGGGCGAAGCATCTCAAGGTTTTATTCTTAGGATTTTATCTTTTTCCATATTGCTTTTACCTTTTGGGCCTTTAGCCTCTTCTTCCCACGAGGTAAGGTGCAATCCTGTAAATAGGTCAACCCATTTCCCGAACAAGTGGAATGGAATAGGTGAGCGGGAAGCAAGATGAAAAAGTGGTTCTATGAAGGGAGTGGATGATGGATTTTCAGAAATCCCCCCCAGTGGAAAACCGAAACCTAAGGACATAGGCTTACTAGGGCATCCACTCAACCCCCCCAGACATGGTCAAGTGGGCAAGTGTAAGATCCAAGCATTTGTTAGAAACAAAAGGAATCACATGCACATATTCAAGGGTTTTGATGATCAAAGTGACACATATCATGATACCCAGACTAATTACCTCATGGAGAAAGAACCATATCTAACACAAAACCAAGATGATGGTGATGGATGTTGTTGCTTCTGACAAGATAAATGTGCCAGAAGAAAGAAAAGGTGGGCCCTCTAGGGCCATGCTGAAGTCAATCCTACTCTCGGTACTCCATGTCTAGGACCTGTGGGCATTGAGACACGATCTCCTAGTTGTCCCTAAAAGTGGGGGGATAATAATGCCCATAAGAATCAATATCAATTAATATCAATTAAACATCCTAGGGTTATTTGATATCGTTCAAAATGGAACATTATCTTTAAGAATTATGTAATATTAGGGTTTTTCTGATAGGATAAGGGTTTCAGAGGGAAGACTGGTTTGATCAACCATATGAGATGTTAACAATAAATGAAATGACACTTTAGTGTCATCAAACAACTACTGCGAAAGTCAAACCTAAGAACAACCACTCGAGTTTTAAAATGCAGTGAGTGAATTCAACCATTTCATAGCAAAATGCTTATTAAATTATTTTTAATAAACATTATTTTAAACTATACTTAATAAAAATAATAATATTATATAATATTTATCAAGCATTTTTAATTAATATAAATTTTAATTGGATTCTAGATATTTAAAATTTTAATTTAATTATATAATATTTATTAAACATTTTTTTATGAGGGTGAGTGCAAGAAGTTCATGGCCAAAAAAAGTGGCAAGGGCATAAGTAAAAAAGCACAGTTCCTATATCTATAGGTTTAGATGTGGGACAGAGATGTTTGTGTGCACGCTCACATTTCTCTCATTGGGAAAATATAGTGGAGCGAGAGAGGAGGAAGAAAGGAAGGAGGGAGCCATTGTGTCCAGGTATGTTACATATCCAATTTAGTCATTCCAATTTATTATTTTTCTTCCAATAATATAATTTTTTATTTTTTTTTGTAATTTTGTATTTTAAATAAAAAATGAACCTAATTTACATGCCATGGATTTTAAATTGGAGCATATATAATACAATGGAACCCTAAGAAAATTTAAACTAGGAGAAAACCGAGAAGATCAAAACCCCAACCCACCACCACCACACAATGTAAACACTGAAATTGATGAGGGGTTGGTTATATTACGAACCCTTGAGGAACAATTAAGGGAGACTAGAGAGCCTAGCAAAGTCTCCTTGGCCACTTCTTTGGACATCATTGTCCAGTCCATTGCAAGTTCCGAAGGGAAATTTACCTCTAGTTATGATTATAGGGCACGAATGTATGAGTACTATAGCACTGGTTTGGACATAAACCAAGTCAAAGAATTGGGCATTTCAAAACAACAAATAATTTTTTGGGACATATCTGGTCTTTCCATGCATAAATGATTCCCTGCTTTCAACCCATTGACTATGATTGCTATGCCTAAATCGGTTTGAGTAAGACTCCCTAATTTACCTTTTCATTTTTATACTCCAGATTTTTTACCTACCCTAAGAAATGCATTGGGTAGGTTTATTAAGCTTGACATAGATCATATATCGAAAGGCTTCATCACCTTTTCCTGCATTTGTGTTGAAATCAACCTCATTCAAGGGCTACTAGATAGGATTCTTATTGATTGGACTAAGGATGAACCTTACACGCAGTTGGTCGATTATGAGAACACTGCCTTCAGGTGTCGTTCTTGTCAGCAAACAATTCACCTTTAGGAAGCATGTCCTTTATCCTCAACCCCATTCTCGTCCCCCAGGGCCCAAAAAAGGGCTAATGGATGGCAAGACCCAAAAATTCACAAAATCCAGTCGAACTCTTCATATAATAGCAAGAAACATCACAAAGAAACTCTAGATCCTCCGCCATATACAACACCATTGCAGTCCCTGAAAAATGAACAACAACCAAGTACAGACTCAAAACACCAGCCTTCGACATCAGAACAACATCCTGAAGATTCATAAATTTTGACTTTGAATCCCACAGTCCAGCCTTTGAAAACTCCCCCTGAAAAGGATGAATCAAATGACATGATCATGGTCACAACCCCACTCTCAGGGGATCAAAAACTTCCTCATGAATTAGCTAATTTAGACAGTGATAAGGAAACACCCTTACCTTCAATAGCTCAAGTCTTTGGCATTTCCTCAGACCATCTACTTTGGTGGCGAAGGAAACTAAGCCTATATGTTCTTCTGGTTGTATTGATGTAGGTAAGAAAAAAGGTAGAAAGGATCCTCTCCGGTCAACACAATGACCCAACCCTTTCTCCTTGTCTTTGTAATGTTTCATCTTGTTATGCTCATGTATTCATCATGGTTCTCTTCTAGCTTAGGTTAGTCTTCATTGTTCCCCCTGTATTATTTCTAGGGGGTATTTTTCTCATCGTCCCGTTCCTTACAAGCAAGGCTATCAAAAACTCTCTATATCACTATGTTCATTTTTCTTTTCTTGGTTGAATAGAAGGATTTTCATCTAGCTTACAAAAAACAAAAGTGTAAAGGGTATTGAGATGGCTATCAATAAGCACCAAGTGGCTGAGCATCTAATCTTGTATATGTTGGGTTTCAGATCCATGGTATATATCTGAAAATAGATATGGCTTATAAATGGTATATATCTGAAATTAGATATGGCTTGAACATGAAATGTAACTTTAATGGCACTCTACTTGTCTCCCATATAAGTATACAATATTATACCTTATTTTCCTTTCTTAAATGTTTGTAAGCTCTTTTGCTAGAGATTTCATGTAAAGTTTTGATTCAAATGATCAATGAAACAATTTTTTAAGATGTGTATTGAGCTAATTTAAAATTGTTTGCAAGGTAACATTTTGGGGAATATATAAGCAAAAGTCTACCGAGGAATATTCAGGGTATCCGTATGTGTTCACACTATTTAAATGTGCTCTTGGGCTAGTCTATCAAGACCATTAATTAAACCCGATGGTACTATGATCCTCACAATCAATGGTGCAAGATTTTTCTCACTTCTGCTTCTCAAAATAAGGTAACTCAACTTTCCTTACATGCATCCCAGCTACGCTAATTTTTTTATATTCATTTCAAATACAGGTCTACTAAAATTTTAAATATTGATGAGAAATTTAGTGAGATCACGTAAGTGTGTGTTGATACACTGTCCTAGTCTGTGTGTTTAGTTGATGAGGACACTGCCTTTACGCCCCGATTCACATGTATTTAGCATTTACTGGACAATTAAGAGAACAATCCTACATGCATCCACATGCCCTTTCTTTTTCTCATGTCCATTATTGGTCAACAATATCTTTATCCCCAAGAATTGGGCATTTCAAAACAACAAATAATTGACTGGTGCATCCATCTCCAAATTAGTCAAAACTGGATGGATAGGTGGTATATGGTTTTTGATAAACCTCCCTGCAATAACACAGAGATCCCCTTATATTTTCTAAGGAAATTATGGGTTGGGTTTATTATGGGTAAGCATATCAACTACTTTGACATTGGTTATTTCCATGGGGTGGGTCGAGGGTCCACACAGGACTGAGAGCATTCCAGGTGCGACCCTGTGTTAGGTCCCTGTTCCCCTAGGCGAAGGCTTGACACCCCTACCCAACATCCTCTTGTTGCATATAACTTGCAACATGTACAACTATACATCTCATCATTGACTCGTAGCCTAGTGCAAACCAATAACTTTGTTGCACTATTTCGACAAGAGGTGTCTGCGAGTGACATTGATAGAGGGGTTGGAGTGTCAACATGCATAGGAGAGTACAGTGAGGAGAGGGCACATGGACATAGCAGTCGTCCATGTGAAACTCACAGATGCTCGAGATGCAGGGAGACATGCTATGGGCCTATAGAGCCTAGTGGACAACATAGCTTCATGGAGGAGGTTAGTATCTTAACCCTCTCTATGTTCTTCATCACTGTATATTTATTTTATATTTTGGATATTTATATAGATATTTGATTGTATGTTGTTTTGCAGTTGTTGCATCCCAATAGTAGACCCTCTACGCCCGTGGATGCATCAATTCCTAGCCCCACCACTAATGCATCAGTAGAGGCAACATGTGCATTGGGTGCACCGTACACACAAGTATGTATCACATTTGATAGATTCAACATAGTCACTTATTTAGTTTATGACATCCTCAATTTTTTTTATATGTTCTCATGTTTCTATAGGATTTAGCACCAGGCGATGCTGGGGATTGTCCATTTGGTATGGAAAAGTCACCAACATCACAGATATCATGTGTAAAGTTAAATATTGTATAATTCTATTCTCAAATCGTTTGTGTTTATGTTTTTGAATTTTACTATTTGGTACTAATAGTTCAATTTTATTCATATGTATGCAAGTCACTAATATATTTACTAGGTATAGTAGTATTTCATAATGAGCACAATGAGTAAAAGTAGAGGTAGAGGTGCAACACTCTGAGGGAAAATTGCTTCTGAGTTAGTCTACTCCTACAAATTTTATTAATTTTTATTTTAACCAATCTCCGAGGGTTTTCAATTCCAAGAAGTCCAATCTCTAAGGATTTTCAATTCCAAGAAATCCGATGCCCGAGAAGTCCGCTGCTACCTCTGTAATAAAATAAAATGATTTAAATATTTAAAAAAGATACAAAAATTCATCAAATTTATGGTTAATGGTTGAACCAATATACAATCACCTGCATATCGAATTCTATACATTGTCGTGGATATGGTTGGCTACTTAGGGATGCACTCACCTCTAGACTCTCCAATTTGAGCGAAGAGTAACCCAATCTTTTCCATTTATCTATTTTAATTTAAAAATATAGATATTAAATATAAGAAAAGTAAATAAACTTTACCGCGATATTTATAAATATTTTTTTATAAAATAAAATAAAAAGTGAAAATTTTAAATTCAAAATAGATCATAATAATTAAAATAATTTTAAATCCGTATTAAAAAGCTAAATTATTTTCACAATTCTAAAAAATTTCAAACAAACCTTTATTTAAACTTTACAATTCCAAAACACCTTTATTTAAATTTTACAATTTCAAAAAGTTTAGATTTGGTCATTACTTGATAAATTCAAAATTAAAATGATATTCATATTAATGTTCTTAATTTTCCATGCAGAAAACTTCCGAAATACCGGTTGTTATAACCCTAAATTGCACCACACATGCTTACCTGGCATCAGGCCAACTCATATCCCTTCTTTGCCAAAAAACTACTGAACAACTCTTCTAAAAACTCCATTTTTAAAAAGCAAACTCTAGCAGGCTCACTACATCCCGCAGGCCCCGCTAGCAGGCCCACTACAGCCCGCGGGGGCCCCGCTAGCAGGCCCACTACAGCCCCCGGGTGCCTTCAGAATCACATAAAACGGAAAGTTGCCGACGGGATAAAAATCTTTTGGTCATTTAACTAGAACTCCCCGCCATGCATGGCCGAGAGTTCGTCTAAAACCC
>SNQJ01S0034995.1:0-15885 GCA_010110895.2 Picea sitchensis
TTAACTTTCTTGTTTATCTTTTAAACCAAAGGCTAAATCAACTTCCCTTGATGTAAGATCAGAAAATTGATCTCGATGATGATGCGTTGTTTTAATCATCTTACTCACCCCTTCCCATGATAACCTACCGAAGTATTCTTCAGTACATTCTATCCAATGCTCCATCCAATCAAGGTTGTTTGCAATGTATAAATGTAAAGCATCCCACTCTCGAGCAACTATATGATAGCATAACAATTTAATATCATTAATTTGCTATTGTTAATAAAGGAATAATTTAATAAATGTGTAATATATTAAATCCACGTCAACATCTAATAATTACCTTTCACAATCCTCATTTTACCTTTCCCCAACAGGACCTCCCCTTCAAATTTGTTGATGGAGTCGAGATGCCAAATGTGAGGCACATTCATATTTTCTGCTAATTTAGGTAGATATTGACTAATATACACTATGCATTGATATACCATATATCCCTCAACCATAGAACCCTCCGGACGTGCTCTTTGTCTAACAAAAGACTTCAGAAACTTCAATTGGCTCTCCACCATCCACATCGACCTTGTGTGTATTGGTCCACATAATTCAATCTACTCAACTTGGTGTATGAGGTAGTGTTCTTGTGCATTGAAAAATGCTAGAGGTAGATACCGTTGCATTTGACACATTAGTCGGGGAATTTCTCTCTTCCAATACCTTATATCTTCTTTATGGATTTCTTTTGATGATAGCCACCTACAAATGTCGATGCAATAAAATAATATCAAGGCATACATAAATTTTCAGATAAAAGATAATATGTCAATAAGCTCCGCTACAAATCACATAAGAAGTACATTTTCCTTATAAAACAATACTTACCTCGTGTATTTGCCAAGTACATAAATAATTTGTTTTATGTTGTTGTCAAAGTCGTCTGGGAGAGATAAAGGTAGAACATATTGTAACAAAAAACAAATCGCCTCAGAGGGATAAAGGTAGAACATATTGTAACAAAACAAATAATTATTATTTTGACATGGAAAGTATGACATGACATTTCACATGGGTAACATATTTAAATTTTTCTTTAAAATGAACTCTATATGGAGAGATCTATGAGATGGGGAACTTGAACATGGACATCCCAATCTAGTCTTAAACGAGAATTTGGAATGGTTCAATTGAATTGTATTTTCATATAAGAACTTCAACAAGTAATAATTGTATAGTCTTAACATTCATGTATACATTCCTACTTTGGAATAAAAAAAAATTTGAATCAACATATCATATCAATTATATCATTTTTATAAACATATTTTTCTTAAAAGTTAACTAGATGTCGAACCATTATTGATTTTGGATCCTAGTAATTTTATTAAACTCTTACTACCACTTAATTAAGTAATAAATTGTACTAGTGATCTAATCATTGTATTAGATCAATTAATTGCCTACTATTTCTCAAACAATCCAAAATTATAGTGTATCTATGTTTAATCTACTTCAAAGTTGGATGAGAAGAGAAGGAACCTTGATTGTGTAGTCTAGTGGTTCTAGTTTATGGTAGTACCTATGAAATTGGAGTTGTCTCAAGTAAAAGCATAGTTCCTTTATCTTTTGTTTGTTTCTTTGAAGAGGATGGAGGATGAAGGATTAACAAAAGGTTCTAATGAATTGGGAATGCACTCAATGGAGACTTAAGAGCATGGCCTTATGGATAGAAAATGCAGATGAGAATTACTTTATTTTTCCCATAACTATTCCAACATGAGGAAAAACATGAATAGCATATGGGGCATTAAAAATCCAGTAGGGGCTAGAGTGTAAAGCCAAGAAATATCATAGGTGGGGACAACCCATTTCAAATATGTATTTAAGGGTCTAGAATTAGTCAACATTGCAAACATAGAGACAATTTGCTTTTTTTTTCCAAGGTTTATGGAAGGACTTCAAAATAAATAGTTAATGGACATTTGTGACAAAGGGAGACTTAAAGGACAAAGGGATACATACTCTTTTTGATGAGAGAAAATACTCCACTAAATTGGGGTTTATATTTTATATGATGAATCGATGATGGAATATAGTGGGTGTGTGAGTTAAATTTGAGTCCGCAAACCCTCCTATCGCTAAGGCATGCTGTATAGTCTATCCATGTCAACTTTAAATGCATACAGAAATAGTTTGAAAAATTTTTAACGCTAATTCCATTAACAAAAGTCACCATTACCTCTCTAGTCCTAGTACAATCTCCTTATAAAATTTGTATAAAATATTTGAAGAATGACACTAAGAAAAGTAGGCCTCTCTTCCTACTAATAATAACACGGCCAAATAAACTCTATCAAAACTGTATTGATCCCTTTTAGTTTGGGTTGTTAGTATTTTCAATTGCATGCACCTTTCAATCTAGTCAAAGTTCACTTAATGTCTCTTGTTACTATAGGGTTATAAAGACTCATCCCAATGCCCATATGCTCTCCAACCTTATGATCTAATGATCATTTGTGACAAGTGCCATGAAGGGTGATGACTAATACTAGGGTGTACTTTCAATTCAAGGCTAGGAATGACCAAGCCCACATCAAGGAAGTGAAGGAAGAAAAAATTAAGAAGGTACATGTGTTGTCCCATTCCATGTCAAAAACAATGCATCCATTCACTAGGAACATCTTAGGGTCCTATAGTATAGTCTTATGTTCTCCAATTACCTAACTGGGGATTTGCTCCAATCATTTAACGTTCACATGCAGTCACAGCATATCTATGCGGGTCTTGTGTTTCAAAAATGTGTCCAGGTATATCCAAAGTTTGAAAGTGATGGTTTAAAACTCTTGAATGTAAAAGGTCAAATAATTACCCTGCCCCATTGGACTCTCAAACCGTTGGTAGTACACACGTCATCATCATCTTAAGTGTTGTTGAAATCATCTCTAGATATGATTTGCTTGGTCTCAATACACCATGCATTGATCCCTTAGTTTTGGGTTGTTAGTATTTTCAATTGCACACACCTCTCAATCTAGTCAAAGTTCAATTAATGTCTCTTATTATTGTAGGGTTATAAAGCCTCATGATCCCAATGCCCATATGCTTCCAACCTCATGATCTAATGATTGTTGGGTGACAAGTGTCATGAAGGTGATGACTAAGACTAGGGGAAACCAACTCAAGGCTAGAATGACCAGCCCACATCAAGGAAGGAAGAAAATTAAGAAGGTACATGTTTATGAATACACCTTCAAATTAGGGTTTATGTGGTTTATGGCTTCATATGATGACTGATGATGACATACTCCACATCAAGCAGTATGATTAGGCGCAGTATTGCATAGCTCCTCTTGGTTTCGCGAATATTTCATTCTCTACTAAACAGGGCAACAATGTGAAGGTGGAAGATCTAATTATCTCCCCCCCCCCCACATCACCTCAATTTCCCATATTAATACCTTAATTTTAAATTTTAAAAAACATGTATCATATACTATATTATACAAAATAAAACATAAAAAGATCATATAAAAGATATAAACACATACTCTATTTCACCAATTAAATATCAATCATCTTCTCCTTCATCCATCTCAACATCTGTACCAGGATCTAGTTCAGAATCGATATTGGAGAAAGGTTCACACATCAACATCACCATCAACGCCATTTTTTGCTACTATAGTTATCGATATCACAATGAGATCGCCGCCTCCTACATTTGGATGATCAAATTCTTCAACTTCTTTGTCCGACACATCAACTACATGAGCCTCCTCAAGCCCCCTGACCTTCATAATCATGATCTTCTTCCTCATTATTATATTCATCCCTGGCTACATGATTATACTTTACTAGTCTTCCTCTTGATCATATCCAACAACGTGATGACCAACCTACTTTAATGTGCACCTCTAAGTAAATACTTTCTCACAGGGACTTGGAAGAACATAAGGCTCTATACCCAGTTCAAATGCCCTTGTATTAACCATACATGGTAAATCCATTATCATGCTCAATAACAGCTCTTTCAGGATCGGCACCATGCATCCGTAGCTTGTACTATTTAACCTCAAACAAAACTATTTTTAAAGGAATTAAAATCACACTCAATTATATCCTCCAAATTCTCATAGTACCTATTCTCAGTTTGTTCTGGATTTTTGTCACTTATAGAGGAAATGTTAGTGACTCCTAAACAATGAAGTTATCCCACAATCTAAGGTGTTCATCTTATCATCCAACATTTTGATACAAAATTTACGAGAATTACACCACATAGCCTTGTGATGTCTCAACCTAACATGGAAAAACAAGTAAAAATACATTTCCAATTAATAAACCTCATATAGGGACTTAGTAAATATATATTTCCAAAAATTAAACAAAACCAAATACATTGAAAAATTGGGAAAATGAAAAATGTGGGTAAAACTTTTACTTGCCTATTTATATTTTAAACCAAAGGATAAATCAACTTCCCTAGTTTACGTAAGATCAGGAAATTGATCTCATTGATGATGCACTGTTTTAATCATATTACTCACCCCTTCCCATGATAACCTACCAAGTATTCTTCAAGATATTCTATCCAATTCTCCATCCAATCAAGGTTGTTTTTAATGTATAAATGTAAAGCATCCACTCTGAGAAACTATATGATAGCATAACAAATTAATATCATTAATTAGCTATTGTTAATAAGGGAATAATTTAATAAATGTGTAATATATTAAATCTACCCCAACATCTAATAATCACCTTTCACAATCCTCATGTTACCTTTCCCCAATAGGACCTCCCTCTCAAATTTGTTTTGATGAGCTCTAGATGCCAAATGAAAGTACATTCATATTTTCTCAATTTAGGTAGATATTGACTAATATACACCATGCATTGATATACCATATATCCTCAACCATAGAACCCTTTGACGTGCTCGTTGTCTAACAAAAGCCTTCAATGGATTTCCAACTACCTCCTCTCCACCATCCACATCGACCTTTGTGTGTATTGGTCCACATAATTCAATCTCCTCAACTTGGTGTATGAGGTAGTGTTCTGTGCATTGAAAATGTTGGAGGTAGATACCGTTTCATTTGACACATTAGTCTAGGAATTTTTCTCTTCCAATACCTTTTATATCTTCTTTATGGATTTCTTTTCATGATAGCCACCTACAAATGTCGATGCAATAAAATAATATCAAGGCATACATAAATTTGCAAATAAAACATAATATGTCAATAGTTCCGCCAAATCACACATAAGAAGTACATTTTCCTATAAAACAATACTTACTTCATGTATTTTCCAAGTACATAAATAATTTGTTTTGTGTTGCTGTCAAAGTCGCCTAGGAGGGATAAAGGTAGAACATATTGTAACAAAAAAAACAAATAATTATTATTTGTTTCCCTGCAAAAATGCACTCAATAAGGAAATATATTATAAGCTACTAATTACCTTAATGAATGTAAGCCAATCAAGGTGTGTTTTAACCCCACCAAAATCACCTTTTTGTTAACAACATATTTTGTATGTTCGACGAAAAATCCTGGCCGAAACCTAATTTTTCTAATGGCCTCTTTTACAATATTTCTTTTTTTCTCCATCAATAACCAAGGAATATTAGTATTATGTTCACTCTAATTACTCCATTACATTGTGAATTAATAATAACACTTGTAATGCGGATTATCCTCCTCCGGATGTCACAAAAAATCTTTCCACTTCTCTCTTGTCGTAAAATTCTTCCATCTAATATTTGCCATAACAATTTTGTTATGTTCTTCCCCTCGAGCATGCATTGTATCAAAACAAAATGAACTATTTGTGGTGTCAGAGGTATGGCACCTATTGAATTGCACGTAAATTTTCATTCCTTGTGGAAGCCCATTCGCGCCTTAATGACATTCGCTATGAAATATCAACAAATTGAAATTAACACTAATTAATGGACAAAATGAAATTAATACCAATGAAATTAACCAAAGATTATATGTATGACATATTATATAAATAATTTGTGTACCTTGACGATTTCTCATATATTCCAACTTCCATAGGCAAGGTGTCATTCTTCATGTTTTTTCCATTTCTTCTTACCATTGAATTTTGCTTTGTCTGTAGTTTGATAACCATGGTTCTTAGCGTAGTGCCCATACTCATCAAACACTTCCTTTCCTAAATTCCTTGAACGATGATTTTTATCCGACCACAAATTGGGCATGCAAATTTCTACCCTTGTTTGAATACCTACAAGATATATGAATTAACAGTGTCAAATTAGAGTTACAATTAAAATAATGCATGATATTTTAAATAAATATATATAATATTAAATCACAAAATAAAGTAACAAGATACAACAAAAATGTGTTAACTCGGGAGCCACTTCATGAATTGTCCTTGTAAGTATTCTATGGAATTGAGATTTATTTTTTTCCTATTGGTCTAGATATGTCATACATAGTGATGCTAACCCATAACTTCAAAAAATCATCGATAAGAAGCTCAATATATATGTCATATATTTAACTTGGTACCTACTTAATCGGGTTCAACATATTGCATGATTGATTATACTTATCTATATGTCATATATATAAAAGAAATAATTACCATGCATCTAAAACAAAGAAAATGAAATATTTTATTACACTTTAAAGCAAATAAAAGATAATTAAATAATATTTATTAAAAAAAAAAAAAACATTGTGTGCTCTCTCTTGATCGACATCCAAGGAGCAAGGTTATTGTTTGGCAACAAAACAAGCTACATCTGAAAGCACGTGGAACAAAGCTCTCCAAATGGATTGACACCATCAACTCAACGAAAGTCTAAATAATACTTGTTCTTCTTTAAAAATTGGGCCACTTTTCTCTCAGCCGTACTTTTAATGCAAACCATTCACAGAATTCAAAGAACATCGCCTCAATTTTTTTTCTTTGCATGGAAACCACTAAACTGCTATACTTTAAGCACTGAACAACTCACTGAAACTCTTGGAATTATGGGAATATAACTAAGAAATTTGTGAGGCACCTTCTTTGATGCTTTATCTGTTCAATATATACTTATTTGACATTATGGGCATTCATTTTCTTATCCATATTGTCCATAATATATGATATGATCATTAGTACATGCATCAATAACATGATATTCCATTCCAATTTCTTTCATAATTCTAATATTTCTATATGTGCTATGGCAAAATATTTGACATCAGAATAGAAATCACCCAAAATCTACAAAATTTAAACAATAAGTCAATGTAAACAATATTAATCATCGCAATATCGTGATCCAATATACCTTCCTAATTTACAAAAGGTTCAATAGCAATATAGGAAAAATTGAACCTTTTAAGCATTTGTGAACATGCATGCATAAATAATTAACAAATTAAATACCTTAGTATCCTGTGCAGGAGGCATGTGTTTTGATAAAACCATTCAAAAACTCCTTTCAGTTCACCAACAACAATATAAAAGATTTGTTGTTGAACCTTCATAAAGAGGTTGACATGACTTCTCGAGTAGAGGATCGACAACATGACTATCATCCCATACTCATCCATTGGCTAAATGTGCCCTTGATAAATCTATGTATCCTATATTCCCATTGGAATCACTAAACGCTGTCTCCATCCATATCATCATTAATAACTTGATCAAATTCTCTCAATATTATGATCTTGAAGTTCATCACCTGTAAAGGAGACATTAGTACTTGGCAAATAATTCTCTAGAGGTCGACATTTTGGGGTATCGTCTATATATTTAAAACAATGTAGAAAAATTTAGTGTGTATAGAAATATAAAAATATCATAAGAAATATTACTAAAATTCATGATTTGGTGATTATTATATAGAATACATTAAATATTGAATCCTCTTAACAAGGGATGATATTCATAACCACCTTCAGTTCCCTTCTCCCTACAATTTCTTTTAGCTATTGTTATTAAAAGTCTTTTTTCTTTGCAAGCCTCTACAATCATAGCAAGGGCAATAAAATTTTCCATCACCCCTCGCCTCTTATGTTGCTCTTAATCGAAAGTAAGCTTCCCCACATTTCCGCTCATTGTGACAAATCTTTGTCCTAAAAAGTAATTGTCTTACTTACACCATACCAAAAAGTAAGTTGTCAAATTTATATTTTAGCTACTCCATGATATTTTAACTACTCCTTTCAATTATGATATGTTTATTTACAAGGACCTACAATCCTCACAATTATTTCTTCAAGACATTTTATATGTTTTTTTATTATCGACATTAACTAAGATCGACATGCTTCAATTCTGTAATTTTAGAGAAGTGTGTATTGAATCACCATTTAACTTAAAGTGGTCAAAATTCTCAAATTTTGAATCATCTCGACACCACACTAGCCTCTAAGTTGTTTTTGTAGACAAAATGCCAATCTTTGAAATAATTCACTAAAGAATGCCAACCACTTGTCATCCACAATTGGGTTAAGTTGGTTTGAATTATGACGTGTTGATTTGCATATACATACAATGGTCACAATTTTATGCTACTTACGGTGGTCACATTTTTATTTTCTAAGACACTTTGGCATGTTCTCATTTTTTCATTGTCTAACTTGTAGATTCCATCATGTTATCATAGATTTTGTCATGATTTTTATATTTTAGATACTCCTCATTAATAGTGTATAAACAAGCTATACCAAACTATAAACTAGATTTAATCACTACATCTAGAATTGTGCATTATAAAAATTGAGAGAAACAACATCACATATAAGAAAAGGGTATGTGGATTTTATTGAGAAAGTTGAAACAAAAAGACTTTATTTATATTGGAAGAGCATGGTATATAATCATAAGTTCATTTTCTAAAGGTGCTTAGTCATAAGCCAAGAAATTTAAAGGTGGCTAACCATAAGCCAAGATGGTTGAAGGTGGTTAGTTAAAAGTGATTGTTATGTGCCTAATCATGACATACAAAACATCTTTATAATAAGGTCAAATGTGTACAAATGTTTCCTTTATATAATAGCGACATATATATCTAACATAATTTTAGGGTTAGTGTTTATGTATCTTATTGTTATAAACATGAGTTTCCTCCCTATCTTATATATACCATAACTTATCATTTATCAATATAACAATCAACTTCAATATTTTATTCATGGATATTTCTTCCTTGATTTAATTGAATTAGTAAGTTCTAGCCAACCATTAGGTGTGCAAGTATCCCAACCATTATTGTCACTATTATATTATTTTCAATTTATGCAAGTGTGATCCCATTTGGGTAATAGGGATGTAACAAGTGGTATCAAAGCTTCAATCAATCTTTCCTGGGCTTTTTTTGTTAGTTCTTAAAAACAAAATAGAGAATAAAATGACAAACAATTACTATCATTTCACAGATCAGGGTTGAGTTTCAAGAGCACTTCCATATCTTTATCAATGAAAAGAGAGAGAGACATTATAGCTACAATTGAAGGGAAAAGGGTATGTGGAGTCCATAAGCCTAGAATATTATGGAATCCACATACCCTTTTCCATAGAATATACTAACTAGATCCAAAAACCAAATACATGAAATATGGTACTACACATACAATATATTACCAAGGGAAAAAAAAGCAACATGAAATTTCGACATTTGAACAAAAATTTACAAGTTAAAAGAGTACATCAATAAAAAAAAACATACTAACCTTGCAAGTTCAAAATCCGAGCTATGTAGATTGAGAATTGGATTTGTTTAACTGGTGGGTGACAGAAAAAATAAACAGTTCAAACAAGATCCACGAACAGTGTCACAACTATAACAATTATGTCACAAAGTCTCTTAAAGTCAGGTATATATAGATCAACTAGTCAACTAGCCGATAACACTAACCAATGAGATAGGAAAACATTTTTTGTCAATAACAATGAACTTTCATGGCAATAGCGACGAAAATCTCGCCCTATTTAAAAAAAAAACATGAAAATAATGGAAACGTGGAAAAAATTCATAGAATAATCTGCCCATATGTAGTAGTGGCTAGTCATGCAAAGAATATAACACATACCCAACATTCTCCCACTTGTTGTTTTATTTTCATACAGGGGGTTACATGGTTACATAATCAACAATCCAGGGAAACAATGTCGATAGATCCTCTATACCAAGAGAACTTCTCAGTGCTCACAGATTTTGTTAATGAATTTGCAACATTCTTGAAAGTGTCCGCCTTCATCGACAACACTTTCTTTTATTCAACCATGTCTCTCACAAAGTGATATTGAATATCAATATTCATTGTATTTGAATGATAAGCCAGGTTCTTTTCCAGAACAATTGCACTCTAACTATCACAATCTATCGTTACAGCTTATTGTACCAACCAAATACCTGAACACAATATTTGTAACCATAATTCTTCCTTACTTGCATGAGTGGTTTCCATGTATTCAACTTATGTAGTTGAAAGTCCCACTACATCCTGCCTTTTGCTTATCCAATTGATTTCTCCTCCAAACAGGTTAAACACATACATGCTTGTAGATATCCTACGATTTGTATCTCTCTCCCAGTCTGAATCCATAAAGACATGTATGTCCAACACTCTATCCCATCCTAGTCTTCCTTGGTAGCACAATCCATAGCTATTAGTGCCACGTAAATACCTGAAAACCCTTTTTATTGTTCTCTAATGCTCCTTCCCTAGTTTTGACATATACCTACTCAAAACTCCCACTGCATGTGCAATGTCCGATCTAGTACAGACTATTGCATACATCAAACTGCCAACTACACTCGCATATGGAACACGATACATTTCCTCCTCCTCTTCCTGTGTCTTGGGACACTGATCTACATATAACTTTACACCAACAAGAATAGGGACCTTGACCGGTTTACATTCCTACATATTAAACCTCTGCAATATTTTCTCGACATATTTTCTTTGATTTACCTAGAGTTTCCTCTTTTTCCGATCTCTTTTAATTTATATGCCCAAAATGAAATTTTCAGCACCGAGATCCTTCATGTTAAATTTAGAGGACAACTGATTTTTCACATCCTAGATAATCTCCTTTTTTTTTCCTATCAGCAACATGTCATCCACATACAAGACCAAATAAATAAAACCATCACCAATTAATTTAAAATACACAAAATGATCCTCTTTGCTTCTTGTGAAGCCAAGTCCTAGCATATAAGTATTAAATTTTTGATACCGCATCCTTGATGATTGTTTTAAAGCATACATGGAATTTTTAATCTTGCATACCAATTTCTTCTTTCCCTTCATAGAAAAGCCTTATGGCTACTTCATATAGATTTCTTCTTCCAAATCCCCATGTAGGAATATTGTCTTCACATCCATCTATTCTAATTCAAAATCAAATGCAACAACAACATGTAACAAAAATATAATAGAAGTTAACTTGGCAACACGAGAAAAAATCTCACCAAAATCAATTCCCTCAACCTGGGAATAACCCTTTGCTACTAACTGAGCTTTGTATTTCTCCACTTTTCCTTATGCATTCAAATTATTTTTAAATACCCATTTTCTTCCAATGTGATTTCTTCCAGTCGACAACTCCACTAGATCCCAAGCCTCATTCTTATACAAGGCTGTCATTTCTTCAACCATGGCCTCTCTCCAAAATTTTCCATCCTTTGAATCCACTACTTACCTAACAGTTCTAGGATCATCATTAGTAATAAACAAAGAAAAATTTGAATAGAACTCAGATGGATTATACCTTTCCAGTAGCCTTCTTTCCCACACCGATCTCCTCAATATTGGAGAATGAGGATCTTCTTCTTCTGATTCATGTTCTTTTGTAGAGTCTGATTCATCATCCTTTGGATCAAACACTCTTTTCTATAGTTCTTCCTTGCTTGGTAGGACTTCTTGTTTAACAACATCCCTCATTTCTCTAAATGACACATCTCGTCTATACACAACCTTCTTATTTTCTAGGTTCCAAATCTTATAACCTTTGAGACCATATTTATACCCAATAAAGATACACTTTTCATCCTTCTTATCTAGCTTACTCATGTTTTTCTTTGGAACATGAACATAGGCCTCACAACCAAATACCTTGAGATGTGTGAGAGGAGGTTTCTTATTAGTCCATACCTCTTGTGGAGTCTTGTAATCCAGTGTTGATGAGGGTGATCTGTTGACTAGGTAACATGCAGTACCCACTGCCTCTTCCCATAATTCTTTCCCTAACCCGACACCAGTGAACATGCACCTTGATTTTTCCATCAACATCATGTTCATCCTTTATGCAAATCCATTTTGTTGAGGTGTATATGGAGTAGTAGTTTTCCTTTCTATACCTCACTTCTTACAGAATTATTCAAATTCATTCCTTCATAACTCTCTGCCATTATCTGTCCTCAACACCTTAATTATTTTCTATGTTTGATTCCCAACAAGAGCCTCAAAATATTTAAACTTGTCAAAGAATTCATATTTATTCCTAAGGAAATATATCCAAGTATTCCTCGAGAATTCATCTATAAATGAGACATAGTACACAGATTTTTCCAATGATGGAACCAACACAGTTCCAAACACATAATTGTGAACTAGCTGTAAAATTATTTTTTCCTTCATTGCACCACAGGGGAATCTTACCTAATTCTTCTTTCCATATACATAGTTTTCACAGAAATCAAAATCCATAGAGAATTTAGACATACCTCCAACCATACCTTTACTTTGTAGTAGTCAAAGAGCATTCTCTTTGATATTCCACAGTCTTTAATGCCAAAACATAACCTTTTCTCCAGATACTGTAGGAATTCTTTCTTCTTCAACTCCAATATCAAAAACAATGGAACTATTACACCCATAACTAATAATGATTCCTTGCATATTATACATAGTTCCAAACTAAACTCCCTTCAACAACACCATTGCTTCTTTAACCATCCTACATGTTTCCTTTTCAAATATTGTTTTTACCTCTGCATCACCCATTTTTATTACAAAAATCAAATTTTTGGCCAAACTTGGGATGTGCAAAACACCAAGTAGTGTTCTAATCCTTCCATCTATGAGACTCAACTTGACTTTTCCTCATCCTATGATTCTAGTTGGTGATTCATCACCTAGGAAAAAATTACCTCCATCATACCTTTCATATTCATAGAACCACTCCCTGTGGGGCGTTATATGAAAGGATGCAATTGATTCAACCAACCATGCCTCATGATCTGCATGTGTGCTTGAAGAATCCAAGTACACATCCCCTCCTTCTTCCTTGGAGGTATTTTATTATGTAGAAGGAGCTTCTTCAGATCCCTTCTTTTTCCCAACTTTGGATCTACACTACTTCTTGTAGTGCCCTTATTTTCCACATCTCCAACATACCTTTACAAACTTTCTGAGAGATTTATATCTACCATTACACTTAGATCTCCCACTTGAGGATTTTTTTCTTTCCTAGGAGCATCCTCTTGCAAATAATGCATCTATGCTCTATCCTTCCATGTTCTTTTGTCTCATCTCCTATGACAACAAGGATGAGACCATTTCATCAAACTTCAACGCAATTGTATTACTACCTATGGCCACAACCAAACTATCCCACGAGTCTGTAAAGAGGACAACACACTGATACACTTATCTTCATATGAAATTTTAATCTCAACAGATACTAACTGACTTACCATAGTATTGAAGGAGTTTAAATTCTCTGCCACTGAGTCTCCATCTCTCATCCTCATGTTATACAAATTATTTCTCAGAAATATTTTATTTACTAGAGACTTAGACCAATACAATTTCCCCAACTTATCCCATAAATCCTTGGTTGTATCTTCCTCTAACACATTCAAAAATATTGAATCTGAGAGACACATTCAGATTGTGCTCTTCGCCTTCCGATCCAAAAATTTTCAGTCATTTGTTGAAGTTCCTATAGGTGAAGTACTTGGATCCACCACGATCCATTGATCTATGTCCACCACAAATATTTCATCTTGAGCTTCCACATATAAAAACTTTTCCCATTAAACTTATCGATCTCCATTTTCGAACTTCTCTCCATTTCTCTTCACCTGAAGAATCAATACCACAAATCTCCCACTGTAACAAGGCTTATCATAGTCCCAAGCCAAACCCTTAAAAACAAATGCATCCCCCTTAAGCCAATAAATTCTCTAATACCAAATGTAGATTTTAACCTTGTACAATATTTTACTGCAAACATTTTTTCAATAAAAGAACATAAAATATACAATGGAAGGTACACACATTACACAAAGATTTTTTCCCCTGGAAACCCAAACTGGGAAAACCAACATATTCTATATTCATTCATTGTGATACATTGTTTACAATTAAATATACATATAGGAGCCAACGACATCCAAAACCCTAACCCAATGACCTAGATTAGTTAACAACCCTAATTCCTTAACTAGAAATACAAAACCATCGACAAAAACCATGTGTCGAAAAACCACCCAACAATGGACATGAAAATTGAGGAGATAAGAAAAAAGAGGGAAAAATGTCACACATGCCCCCCATCAACCCGCCTCCCCACGCACCTGAAGCAGTGTAGCAAACACTAACGCTTGTTGTGCAAAGAATATAATATATACCCAACACATATCTATGTAATTCGATTGATATAACTTCTTCATTTTCTTTATTGATCTTCATAATGTTTTTGATGTAAAATAAATAACCATGTGGATCTTTAGTTGCTAAAAATGCAATAATACAATTGTTCCTTAATATATTGTACTACACTCCTATAAAAGTCTTCCATGACTTCATGTCATCATGAAGACTTAATAACATCTTAAGATTCATGTTTTTCAAGAACATTTCTTTCCTCTTGTTCATTTGGTGTACTCTATGGCCAACTAAATGGAGCCTTGAAAAATATATCTCCATTTGTTGAGATTGAAATTATCACTTTGATCTTTGAAAAACTTCCACCAAACAAAATCAATGACATTAAAGTACTTGTATGTATATTTAATATACTTTTTTCAATTCCTTCAAAAATTAAAAATAATGTACATCTCTATTATATAATCATGCATAATGATTTTTGATAGTTGATTACAATAAAAATAACTTCAATGTATACATTTGATGATTTGGGATGACCTTCAGAAATGACAATCCTGATAAGGGGCAATGATCCCCTCATTAGGAATCATGACGTCAACAGGCAATAGGTGTGACAATAACCCTGGTGCAACATAACCTTCTGGATCAAAAACTCAAGAAAAATCCAGCGTGCTAGGAGACCGAATTACCTAACAAGAAAACAATACCCACACATCCAAGCAACAAGTTGACAAGATGCAAGGTGACACCACTCAAAATTAAATTGCACAATTGACCGAAGGATTCTTGATTCCTACAAGGCAACCCGAGTGGTGAAACGACTGTAACCAACCACCCTTTACAGTTTGACTTAAGGCACAAGGAGCATAGTAGCCAAATACTGTTAAACCGTGAATTTTTTAGCTAATAAACTACTAATCCATTAATCTCTCGCAAGATATTAAACTGATACGCCAATAACCATTATGTCTAACAATCCTATTAATTCAACATTATAACTTTTTTCTAACAAATGATAATCCTATTAAGTTTAATAAAAATTAAATAAATATTAAACTTTTACATCATTTAACATTAATGGAAATTATTAATTTCTATAACAATCTACTTTATTTTCTTCAAGGTTCAATTTACTTAAAAAGGTGAAATAGTTAAGGTATTTAAGTGTAATTAAAAGTTGGATTAAAAGTTCCACTAGAAGAAGGTTTAAGTGAGGTTTGTTCTTATTGAGAAAACAATATTACTCCACTGGCTGACAGTTATAAGTTATTGTTGCCTAACATAAAAGTTAATGTTGTCTACC